>RJWJ010049138.1:0-10369 GCA_004363605.1 Indri indri | reverse complement strand
TCTAATCCCATGCAACAATACAGGAAGTATTTATTGTATTTCTGAAACTATTTTCCAAAATTTAATACTGATTTCTAAAAAATGTTTATTACGTTTAGTATCGCACTAAACACATTATATTAAACGTATTTTATTTTGTTTTGGTTAATTCTGCACATAGGCTCTTTGACAGCCTTTTGGAGGGGGTACTGATGGAACAGGGATCTATACCAAAAACCCAGCTGCAAAATTTGCCTCTCATCTGGTCAACTCTTCCAGCTACATCATCCACCTCAAACACTGCCAAGAATCCAGAATTAAGTCAGATAGCTGCTGAGGATGGAAATAGCTATCACAGAGGCCACACTCCTTACTCACTAGGAGGGGTCCCTACAGCCACATTTAACACCCAATTTGAATAAACTAGGTTAGATGGTTTTCTAATTCTCATCAAAGTGTAAATGGCAACAAGAACACGGAGCATGGTGTACAGGGAGTTTCAAATGAGATAATGTCTATGGATGCCCTTTACAAACTATAAAGTCCCACAACAAATTAGAACACTAGTTTTTACATGTCTATAATAATAAATTATCAGTCACCAAGAAAAGACTAACTTGTGTTTAACTTGACTTAAGACAAAAAAAAAAAATCAGTCTGAACAACATTTTAAAGAGTTCCATCAAAAATTACAGTTTTCTTGGAAATTCTGTGCCAGATTTTCTAAAAATCTTATGCCACGGAAACATTCCATTTTTAATTGTGACACCTAAATGATGTTTTACTGTAGTTCTTCTCAAATCTGTTAAGGAAGGAGAGTAGAGCTGGGTATCTTCTTTTTGGTACACCATGAAATAGGTACCAGATATTTACTATGCAATGACATAACTAAATATTCATCATTTTGTGCTAAATTGGTTACAATCTTATAAGTAGGTTATAACATTGAAAAGCAGTAATAAGTTTAAAATGTCTGGAAAAGACGTTGAGAAAATTTTATGTTAATGTTGTACGTGAGAGAGAGAGAAAAATGTAAACGTAATATTCAAGAAAGACTCATTATACTCAGTGATACGACAGTGTCATCCTGGTTCACTAAGGGTCCATGAAAACGCATTTTGAGAGTCACCATTTCACTGTGTTGCTTCCTCAAACATCTATCAATGCACCAAGTAAACACATTGTCTGGTTCCTATTTTAACATTGGGATGGACATATATTATTATATGAAGATGATGCTTAAATATTTCCTGAGTTTCAGGTGGCACTTTCGTGGTCTCTCCAGAATTTCTGCAGGGGAGGCCAAGTGGTTGAGAAGGGCTGGAAAGCACAGTGAGTAGTACCAATGTGAAGCCGTATTTGCAAACCAAAATTGTTATTTCTCCATTTAAACTAAAGAAGCCCCATTACTTAGGATGTATTCAGAAAAGGTTCAGGAAATATAAGAAGTAGCTAAGATATCCCCCAAGTCATGGCACTGATTTCCATAAAGTCTTCCAAAACTAGAAGTAATTTTGACTCCTTTTGGACTCTCAGCCTTGTATCTATATTTCTGTGGTACTTATCACTGTCAACTTTGCATTTATGTTACCTGTGCTAGTGCCTGGGATTTAAGAGATGTTGAATAAGAGGTGAACTGAACCCACACATATAAATCTGACTAAGTGCCAGATTTATATTTGAGTTTGGCTGGCATTTCATTCAACAATGATCCTTCTGGATGCCTTGAGTGTCTCCACAGCATCTAACACAATCTCCTGCAAATGGTTGGAGTCCTAAATTTCAAAAAAAAAAAAAAAGATTATGCCGTCTCAACCTACAATTCAATTAATTGCTAAAGCAAATGGATCTCACTATTTCAGCTCCTTAATCTCCAACCCTCTGCTGCCTGATTCTTAGCAAAATATAGGTGGCAAGAAATAAAATGCCAGGAAGATTTCCTGAAGACTAAAGGATTTTCTATAATCCTTTCATCTAATTCCCTAATTTTCCCTAATCTCTGCTACCAGCTCCTGACTCCATTAAGCCAGGCCACAGTTACTTGGGCCCCAGATAGGATTGCTTTCATTCGACTATAGTAAAGTGTTAAAACACAGGGCTAGGATGAAGGTGATTACACAAAAAGAGCCCTAGGAAGCTCATTATTGCAATAACAGTAAATTTGTCACTAGGAACGTTTCTTATTATCATACTCTGTATGTGAGAATCCGCAAAAAATCCTCACAGATTTTAGCAACAAGAACATTTTTTCTTGCCTGAGAAACTGGTTCATTTTTGTTTTATAAGCACTGTGTACTATGTAACTAATTAGTATCTACAAGAAAATTCAGAGTCAAATCTGTGTCCTACCTTTAGGACAATCTTATGCCATGAACCCTTGGATACTGACTTTTGCTTAGACATTATTTTCCTTCTTGCTAACTTATTCTATTTTCAATATCTTATTATATGAATGCATAGAAACTCTACATCTTCTTTGTCATATCGAAGAAGGTAGATACTTGTGAATAAAGTACAAGTCCTATACTTCAAGCTAAAACCAAAACATTACAGTTTAGTTAATCTGAAACAGAAAGCATATTCTTCTGGAAATGTGTAAATTCTACGATTTTAGTCTGTTTAACATCAGCCAATATTTCACAAATAAACAAGTATTCCTAAAAAAGTTGAGCATGCATAAATTATCATTTTTATCATTCTTAGCAAAATGTCATGGTTCATAAGCCTAAATCTTGCTTTACTTTAATTTCTTAATGATTCACGCTATGCAATGGTCACACAAATATGAAAGATATAAAATGTATTTATTTTTAATGTGGGTATTTGTTTCTATATCGCTAGGGATTCCATCTATCTTAATAAATACCCATAAACTATAATCTCACTGATCTTGGCAGAAGGCACATTTGAACCAAACCAAATGTTTCTTGTTTTTCATTCCTTTTCATTGCTTTGTGAAACAGAAAGCAAATCAAATGAAGACCAATGTCAACAAGAAGAAAACCGAATCAAAGCAGTCATCTACTCTGCTTCTTGCTAGCATGTTTTTTTTCTAAAAATTAAGTTAGGTGGCTGGAAAAAGGATTAGCCCTGTATTGCTTTTCTATTGCTGTTGTAACAAATTACCACAAATGTAATTAGTGGCTTAAAACAATATACATTTACCTTTCAGTTCTGTAGATCGGAAGTCTGACTGGTGTACAGGTGTTAGCAGGGATGATTTCCAAAAGCCCCTAATGCCTTGGTACTATTCCCCTCCACCCCACTTCTCAACACCCCTCAGAACCCAACAGTTTCATTAGTCATTCTCTCCAACTCTAACACAGCTGAAAACAGACTAAGCTGAAAGTTGCAAGAACTTCCCACTTGAGGTGAGAGTGGGGTCCAAGACATTCCACTGCATTCCCCTCTTGGGTGTCAAACGCTGTCATTCCAAGTCTCTGCTGCTGACAGTAACAGCCAGCTGTGACAATGCTCCTTGTTTCATTCTGCTAATTATGTTGGGGGCTCCCAGGTAAGCTTCTCTGTCCCGCGCCAGATGAGGCCATGAGCAACAGAGGTGAGGCCCACGCGTGCATTTGCCAGGGCTCTCTGCTACATGCCCCACCCAAGAGCACTGGGGATGAGGTAAGAGCAAAGAAAACCAATCTGCAACTCGCAGCTAGAAAATACGAGAAGAACAAACAGAGAAAAAAAGAAGGAGAAAAAGAAAGAAAAGAGAAGAGAAGAAAGGTTAGCCCCAACAATCTCTGTGCTGCAAATTCATGGGACTGGCCAAACAAAAGCGAGAAAGAGCACAAGTGAGAGGCAGAGACAGAATATGAACTTCTGAGGAGACCTTCTGCCTTTACAGTAAAAAATCCGCTCTAGCCTTTCTCTGTCACCTGGTATACCATGTGCCTAGTATAGAGATGCCTCGACAGACATAATAAATTTATTGCTAGAATTCCACAAAGAAAGGTAAAATATCAAAAATGTTAAGGCACAGAAAATAGAGAGTTTTTTTCCTTTTGTAAAAGAAAATAAAAAGCTGAAAAACTGAAATTATATAACACTTTTAAGTACCTTTTATCATTTAAAAGTCAGTTTATTAACTCAAGGCCTAACAACAGTGGTGTGTACTGTGGTTCGCCCCCAGCTATTGTGCTTGCACAATTACCCGGGGAAAGCACAGGGCCACAGCAAGAGAAGAAAAAAAGAATGATGCGCAGGGAACTGAATTTGGAGATGAGCTGCAGGGGAGGTCTCACCTACCCTCATGTTCAGAAAGTCCTAACCATCGAGTAAAATATTTTTCGTAAGTGTTTGATGGTTATCGAACTTACAGCATATAAAATATTTTATTCATTTCTAGAAAACCTTGGCTCCTTTTCACAAAAACGTGATCATCACCTAGCGTATCTGGTCTTGTTTTTCATATTAAGGCATTTTACCTAGCAATTTTCCTCAGTCATGATGAGGTTTATAAGGACATACAAGAAAAACTCTTAAGAAAAGATTTAAATTGGATAACTGAAGCCATGATAGGGTCAAAGACTATAAACCTTAATTTTATTAACTTGGTCAATTCAGCAAATCAAGAGAACCCTTTTGTTTAAATGCTCATTATTTTTTTAATACTCTTTCCATTAAAATACCTAATTGCCAGGCTTAAAGGTAAGATGAACCTATCTTGTCTTAGCATAAAGGAGGTACCCTAGCTTGGCTGAAACAGAATTTGGGTTCAGCTAACAGCTTTGCTATTAATTAGTGTTACTTTTGAAAAGCCATTTAAACTCTCTGGGGCTCAGTCTCATAATCTGAAAAATTAAAAGAGTTTAGATAATCTCTGAAACATTTTCCAATTCAATTATTCTATTATTTAAATTATATTACAATATCCAAGCTCCCAGGAAATATATGAATTTGAAAAGCTGTTCCCTGACGATATCCTGGGACTCACTTATCCCCATAATAAATAACTTAAAATATGATTGTAAGACTTAACTCCTTAAGAAAGTAGGTCGCAAACTTTAGTGTGCCAAAGAATTTAGGTCCCAACCTCAGAGACTTTTCCATGTTCCAACTCCAGAGAGTCTGATTCAAACAGACTGGGATAGGGATCAGAAATCTGCAATTTTAACAAGCACTTCAGATGCTGCAAATAGTAGTTGCCTGGAAATTATAGTTTGAGAAAAACTGCTTAAAAATAGTGTGCCAATCAAAATGAATTTTTGGATGTTTATTCCTTTACTTCATAACAAATTTTAAGATGGCTATTTAAAGGAAACATGAGTAAATGGAACTTATGAATTAAACTCTATGTAGTAATTAAAATACATAATAGTCACCTACTAAAGATATAATAAATACTGTACACATTTCAGAGGTTTTTAAGAGTTTACAGAATGACTCAAGGTGTCTTAACAGTTACAAGAAAAAATTTTAAATTATGTTCTTTCATTCAGTAGAAAATGTATCTACTAACAGCTGTCACAGGAGGGAAAAAGCTTTAGAAATTTTAACAATTAAAATAGTTTAAGGGAAATGTAAATTTCAAAAGAATCTAACTTTCTTATCTTAGAAATTATTCAAAATAGCATTATTACACATACCGAAGTACATGGTCATTCCAAACCTTCTTGAGTGAGGGAGATTAGTGACTAATAATTATTCAAGCTATAGGGTTGGGCATTATACTACATTCTGAGGATATATATTAAAGATATAGTCACTGTTCCTAAAAAAGATAAGCTAGATCACAATCAATATTAATAGAGTTAAAATTAGTAATGCCAGGTGTAATTTGCAGGAATTGTGCTTGTACATAGGAATTCAATCCAGACAGGTTCAACTACGCCTTCAGCACCTGCTGTTTTCCCTCTGCTGTTGGGTGGATATGGGAAAGCCCACAGCATGGTCAATATCTCCTACAGCAATGCTCTTCCGACTTTAAAGTATAAATGAATCACCTGGAGACCTTGTCAGAATGCAGATTCTAATTCAGTGGTCTAAAATTCAATATTTCTAAAAAAAACTCCCAGGGATACTAATGCTTCTGGTCCCTACACACAAGACTTGAGCAGCAAAGCCTCAGGGCATTTCAACTTCATTGAGTTAAACAAAGGCATTCCCTTGAATTAAACGTAGGCCACTGTAGCAGACTGCATTTTCCAAAGATGGCCGTGTCACAGTTTTCTCCTATCCCACATGCTTTTCTCAGTGTGATCTTGCCACTCCCTCATCAAAAGGTAGAGTTTCATTTCCCTCCTCTCTAATCCAGGCCAGCTTTCTTCTGTGACTCTCTTATAACCAAAAGAATGTGGTAGAAGTGTCACCGTGTGACTTTCTGGACCTAGATGTTGTAGCTTCTGCCTTGGTCTCATAGAACACTCTCTCCCCAGATGTTTCCTCTTGGAACCCAGCAGCCATAGTGTGAGAAACCCAGGCTGTAGGGAGAGGCTGTATGTAGGCACCCTGGTGACAGTCCAAGCTCAGCCCAGGCACCAGGCATGTGAATGAAGAAGCTTCCAGAGAGCCCCCACACTCAGCCATTCAAGTCACTCCCAGCCCTTTGAGCATCCCCAGATGAGGACCCAGACATTCTGGATTAAACACAAACCATCCATACCTGCCCTCCCCGAATTCTTAATGCACAAAATCCACCAACATAGTAAAGTAGCTATTGTTTTATACCCTAAGTTTGAGGTGGTTTGTTACTCAACAATGTAAAACTAAAAGAATGGAATTAGAGTTAAGGCAGAAAAAGGATATCTTATGAATAAAGGCAAAAACTTGATCCTACATATTATTTTTAATAGTTCAGACACAGTTGTGCAGCTAAGAGAGGGAAGGTATGGTGATAGCCACAAAGCAGCCAAAATTATTAAAAGAACTCATGGGAAAAGTCTGGCTGGAACAGAAGGTGAGTTCTAAGATGAGGCAAGAGAATATAACAGAAATGTTATAATAATAATAATAATCTCTTAAAAGGGGAGAATGGCAAAGGAACTTTGAAGGCATCGGTAACAAATAGTAACCAAGCACAGAAGGAAATTTGAGAATAGAACATGGACCGTTAGGATTTTAGGATGATTTTTTGTTGCATCAGTGAGACTTCTTTCATTAGACTAATTAGAACACCCATAGAGCAAAATATAAATCAAACTAGAGAGAGCAAAGGAAAAGCTGTAAGGAGAGAAATAGAAGTAAGGCAAATAGAACACCCACAAGGTATAAATAGAACTTGGAAGAAAGAATTATGGTAGAATGGCTAAAATAGCTCATACAATCTGGTGGTATTTCCACTAACCAACTATTTCTGAAACCCTACTATAGGGGCATTCACTGTTCCAGGAACTGGGGATACAGTGAGAAATACAATAAAGTCACTGCCCATTAAGCTTAAAATACTAGTGAGGATAATAAATAAGTAAACAGGTAAATTAAATGATAGGCTGAGCATCCTAATCCTAAAATCCAAAATTTGAAATGCTCCAAAATCCGAAACTTTTTAACTGCTGACATGAAGCCACAAGCGAAAAGTTCCACACCTGACCTCATTTGACAGGTCACAGTCAAAATGCAGGCAAAACTTTGTTTCATGCGCAAAATTATTTAAAATATTGTCTACATTTACTCTCAGGCTAGGTGTATAAGGTGTATAATGAAACACAAATGAACTTCATGTTAGACTTGGGTCCCCTCCCCAAGATAAATCATTATGTATTTGCAAGTATTTCAAAATCTGAAAAAGTCCAAGATCCGAAACACTTCCGGTCCCCCTTATCTAAGGGACACTCAACCTGTACTTTCACATAGTGATGAGTATTATGAAGAAAATAAAGCAGAATAAAGGGATGGAATTATGCCAGGAAGGGAAAATGGGAGAAGGAGATACAGACAATCTGTATATACTAAATATAACCAAGAAAGAGTCTATAAAAAAGTAGTAATAGTAGCAGTAGGAGTAAAATAGTAGAAGTAGTAGTAGTAGTAGTAGTAGTAGTAGTTAGCAGCAGCAGTAGTATTAAAAGCCTATGAGAAAATAATAATGAGAGAAAAAGCCAGGAGTTACTACGGATGATAAGGTTACCAATAAATAGGAAGGAAGACCGAGCTAGCTTCCTAACCACAGCCCACCAGGTGTTCCAGTCAGAAAGCTGGGGGTCATCCTTGGTGCTCTGTAGCAGTGGCTGCTGGTACTCACCAATACCTGTGTTTTCCTTGTCTTCCTAGGTGCACAGGAGAACTGCATTGCTCAGTCTTCTCTGCAATGAGGGGGTGTGCAGATACTAGCCAATGGAATGTGGGTGGAAATGGTATTTGCTACTTCTTAGCCTGGCCCCAAAAATCCTCCCAAAGCATCTTCCCTGCCACCTACACACTGGGTATCTGACAGTGGCGGCATCTGGTCCCCTCGGGCATGTGCTCGTCCACGGATCTAGCTTCCATACTACTTCCCTGTGTTTCCCCTGGAGGTCTGGGGACAATAACGATGCCTGGCTCTTGGGGGTTCTTGGTGCCGCACCATCCCATGTCGGTTCCTTATCCCTGCCCACACCTCTGTAAAGAGTCCTTCATGAAACTCCTCTCAGTTAAACATTTTTTTTAGAGAATGTCACTCACTGCTCCCTTCCAGGACCCTGAGAGCTATACCATACTTCCTCATTAAAATATATAAATAAAGATCATAATTCATAAGTATTAAAGAGAACTAATAAAACTGACAGAATGTTAGAACTGAGAATGATCTTGGGAATCACCTTGAACCCATTCTCTTCTTTTCATACCGCTGGTATCAAGGACCAGTGATGGAATTGATGAGTAAGTTTTTTCCTTTTTACATTTTCTACATACTAATTATATTTAGTTCACACCAAAAGAAAAATACACATTATGTGCCAAACTTTTTATATATTTCGGAATATTTCTTTATGATATTTTTAAGAAAAAAGAAATAACAAGATCCAATTCTTAAAATTCACACCCAGACTCTAGTTCTCCATTGGAACAGCACCCACCTAAGCTGGAAGGCAAAGACATACATTTCTCAGTTCTCATTCTTCCAACGAAATCCTACTCTGTTTATAGGGCTGCCAAATGGCTGAACCAGCCCCAAACAGTTTACAGTACTGAAATATGCTAACTTTTTCCTGATGATCCTCTTATGATGGGAAAAACAAGCTTTCACCAAAGCTAACCTTGATCATTAATGTCAGCTCCTGATCAAGAACCACACCCTGCCTGCAAGTCGCATTAACATGCTAAAGCATCTCTCCAGCTAGAAGCTCAGTAGTCATGGCATTATCCAGTTCCAAGGATGAAGACGTTTTCCAGTTTCCTTTGTTTTCCTCTAAATGCACCCTTGCTCTTTTGCAGCACCCATCTCAGATCTTGAGTTTCTTCTAATATTCTTGCTCTGAAATGCAAAATTGTCTAATATGTACCGATCTAAGAAAAAGAGAAGGCGTATCTGTCATAAAAGCTATACCCTGCTTTAAACCGAGCCTTGACCCTGGCACAGCAAATACAAGGCTAAAGCGCGTGTTACATTTGTTGATCTACTGTGTGTCAGGCAGAGTTCAGTGTGTTCCACACATTTTACTTAATTCTCCTGACTCTTTCTTCCCACCCTTTTGCTGTATGAAAATGAAATTTCACACAGACATGGTATTGTTCTACAACAAATTTATTAAAATTAGGTGCTGTTACCAAAATATGTCTCTCAATGTCATAATCTTAGCTAAACAGTATGCTTATGTTTAAATGATTTTCCAAGCATTATATTTATTATTTCTTACAAAATCTCTAAAAAACATC
The DNA here is from genome assembly GCA_004363605.1 of Indri indri. Lineage (NCBI taxonomy): Eukaryota > Metazoa > Chordata > Mammalia > Primates > Indriidae > Indri > Indri indri. The sequence goes on along the minus strand of RJWJ010049138.1, from coordinate 589 downwards.
AAGATGTGCTTTCTGTTATGTATGCTACCTGATCAATGCTGTTGTTCTTTTTAAGTTGTAGATGTATATCACAGGGATGTGAGCTGGGATTAGAAAAAATTGTTTTCAACAACAAAACAATTTTTTTTTATATAGAATAGCTGCCCTCTCCTGCTTTCTATTACTATCTAGACTAGTGAGGGAGGTGAAATCCCACTGAAACAGTAGCAGGCCAATAGCTGGTAACATACACTAACAATCAATATAAATGGCAGGTCCCAGGCCTTCCAACCTGAACACATTCTGTTCTTTCTACGGCCCCCTGAGAACAGAGTGAAGCGCTGAGCGCTGGTCTGCATCCCGAGATTCACACACTGCACGCAAAATGGAGCTCCTCTCCCCCAAGAGAAGTTAGTTATGCACCCCAGGTTTTTAGGCCCAAATATCTGGTACTAGAACCATGATAACAATGCCAATTTACATTTATGTAGCCCGTTCCACATTCATTTGCTCATTCAGTTTTTAAAACCACCTTGCGCTATTTAAAAACTAGGACTCTGGGAAGTGACACATCCAACCAAGGTCACATTACAAGTGACAAATTAAGATT
>RJWJ010049137.1:0-10350 GCA_004363605.1 Indri indri | reverse complement strand
GGAATCAAGACCAGGGCGGACATAGGGTGCAGTTGGGCAGAATGGGGATATGAATGAAGGCCATCAAGTTCTACTGTTGCTACAGATTGGCTGCATGTTGGCTTTGGGCTTCCTGGAGGGGAGGGGTCAAAGTTCACTTTTTTGTCTCTGATCCACAAATGTCTTGATGAAACACTATTCTATTCCTCTAGTGTCCCCCGGACTGTAGATGATATAATTTGCTCTTTTTGACCTAACGACAGCCTCCAGTGACCTTCACTTCCACTTCTCAGCGCTCTCAGGGAACCTTGGTCTTCTGCTCCATTCTGGTTTCCGCTGCATGCTGAGAATTTGTCTCCCTTGTAACTTGGGCTCACATGTGGCTTTGCCTTATCACGACCCTGATTCCACCTTGGAATCTTTTCAAATTTGTCCACCTCTACTAACTGGCTCAAGTGGCCATTCCCAAGAGTGATAATCTGGTTGGTCCAGTTCCCTTTATACCTAGCCATGGGGCAGGTTGACAGCCAGTCTACTGGTCAGGTCACACGGTCCAAATTATGAGCCAACAGGTGCAGTGGGGATGCGAAGGGAGCTGTGGGTGAAACCAGTTTCCTTGCAATGAGGTTTAACACATTAACACATTAACTGCCATGAGAGTTGTATTTAACTCACTCTAGTTTGTACTCAAGCGCTGCTTGAAGCATATATAAAATCTCACTTGTTACAACTAATACTGATGATTCTAAAAATGTGGATTAAATGAACAGAAGTCAATAAATTTCATTTTCTATTTATGTTTACCTTTCAATTACACTCAAAATTTTTATCCTCTTTTCATAATAAAACATTGTGGCCCCCAAGGAAAAGTTTCCAATTTTTTTGTGTAGCAGTCGATGTGTTAAACATGGTGAGACACCATCTATTCATCTGGGAGAGGGACTGAGCACAAGGGTGGGGAAACTAGCTGCCCTCTTGCCTCTGCTGCACTGGCTTATAAAATAAAGACAGAACAAAGACCTTCGTCTTTCTTTTTTAGAGACAGAGTCTCACTCTGTCACCCAGGCTGGAGTGCAGTGGCATGATCATGGTTCACTGCAGCCTCAAACTCCTGTGCTCAAGCCATCCTCCTACCTCAGTCCCCCGGTAGCTGGGACTACAGGATGTGCCACCATGCCCAGCCCTTTGCCTTTCTGGAAAACTTTTCTTCTTAGCTGCTCGAGACATTCCATTAGGAAGTATGTTAGAGGTGTTGGGGAGTACTGCAGCAAATAATCTCTTTGGAAGGTGGTCAACACATAGACTTCTGAATATGTTTGACTGTAACCCTCCCCTCCACCTCATTGCCGTGTAGATCTTTGTTCTTCAGATTGAGGTCAGCCCTGGACATCATCTGGTAAGCCCCACCCAAGACCTACTGAATCTGAATCTGCATTTTAAGAAGATCCCCAGGAGACTAATATTTGCATTAAAGTTTGAGAAGTGTTGATTGTAGAGCAAACGTTGGGAAACATTGAACAGCTCTGACCAGTGATTGAGGCTTTGAGAAGTGATGAGCTTTGTCTGAAGTCCCCTCATTGGTCAGTATCAGATTTGGGATCAGAATCTAAATGTCATGAGTCCTAGTCATACGCACTTGCCACCACTCCATGCTGTCTCCCTCATCTAGGAAACAACTAGGCTTGATTAGATCATTGGTAGAGAAGGAAATTAATGTGCGATTAGGGTGATTCATATGATTTATCATCCCAACATAGTCACTTTTGAGAGTGCAGGAGGACACCATTAACTACTTTGGGACAATAGCTGCAACCTGACACAGGTGGTCACTCTATATACCTAAAGTTTTTTCTAGTTTACAGAGGCCTTTCACACTTGTTAACTAACTTAAACAGCATAAATATCCAATGACCGGGTAATCTTAAAGTTCCAACTTTTAAATAAAACCTGGTTCTCGAGCAAAAAATTATGCACGACAACCCATTATAATAGATAAATCACTATGTAACCTAAACAAAACAAAAGAGCCAGCCCAAATCAGCAGAATAAGCGAATGGGGGAAGTAATCAAAGATACACATTTCAAATGATTTTGAAATTACTTTGCTTAACCCATTCAATAACCTAAATAGATTTCAAAACCTGGATGAAGTGGGTGGTTTCCCCGCTGTCATACACCACGGCAGTGGCCAGGCTGGGGCTGGAAGCTACATCTCATGGATTTCTGTCAAGACATTTCCCAATGAATCAACCGGACTTCAGAGTCTGTTTTCTGAAACTGTTATTCCAGCACCTTAATTCAGAGCTACGATGTCTGGATAGTTTAGTGGGCACTTGGTTCTTCCACAGGGATGGGAATCAGATGATCTGAAGAGGTATCTGCTGAGTGCCCCTCTTAGGACAAACGTCCACATGCCCTCTTCGGACATCAGCTTTATCTGCCATATTCAGGCCACCTAGTTCTAAAAATAAAAATTGGGCATGTCCATTACCCTGAAAATCCTAGTGTTAGACTTGGGAGATCTCATCCTATCAAAAATTTAGCTAGCATTCCAAATTTATACTATCTTCAATGATTTTAATATTACACTATCTTTATACTATCTTTAATAATTTTAATATTATTAATAATAGTAACAACAACTTATATTTATTGATTCTCTACTCCTTTATCTCCCCTTAACAACCGTATCAGGTAGGGTTGCACAAACCCCATTTTACAGAAACTAAAGCACAGAGGGGTTAAGTAGCTTGCCCAAAGTCACACAGATAGTAAGTAGCAGAGTTGAGATTTGACCCCAAGTAATCTGATTCTAGAGCCTATACTCTTACCTCCAGTTACTACTCCAACAGTTCTCACAGTATTCTGAAAATAATGTATATACATATCAGACTATATATGTGTATATATATCAGACTATGTATATATTATATGTATCAGACTATGTGTATATGTATCAGAGTATGTATGTAATATATATACATCAGACTATGTGTATAATGGAACCATTAGGCATGGTAATTTTTAAAAAAGAGTCCCAAGAGACATAGAGAAACTCTTGCTTATTGGACATTCACTATGTCTAGATCACAGTTCTAAGTGCTTGCATATGCATCAGCTCAGTTATCTTAAAACCAAAACCAGGTGAGGGGGATGAGGGATAAAAACTTACCGATTGGGTACAATGTATGCTATTCTGGTGATGTGCACACTAAAAACCATGACTTCAGCATTACACAATTCATCCACGTAACAAGAACCCTTGTACGCCCTAATATTTTGAAATAAAAATTATTTTTAAAAAAAGTTTTTCTGAACATTTAGTCTTCTGTATTCCCAGAAAATATATCCCTGGTGTACTTGTTTTTGATTAGGAAAATGCATGTTTATAAAGATATCAGTTTACTTTGTATTTATGCATGAAAAAAAACACAAACAAACCAGGACCAAACAAAATCTCCTCCACCAGTGGGGTGCAATTATTCTCATTGATAGGATGAGAAAAATGAAACCCAGAGAGATTCCGTAACTTGCTTAGAAGCTACAGCTAAGTGGCAAACCCAGGTTCAGAGCCAGCCCAGGTGGCAGGTGAGCAGCATTCTTCACCATCAACCACACTCACTGCCAGTCTTAACTCAGTTATTCACTCAGTCGTCACAGCACCTGACAGGTGTCATTTCCTACCCACTCGCTTTTCCCAGGTTAGATGAGGAAACTGACGCTTTGGAAGTTTAAGTAACCTGCTAACGGCCATTCAGTGACTTGGGGGCGAGCTAACCAGGGACCCAATGCCCGTTCATACTGTTTTCTTCTCCCCAGGCTTTAGTAGTGCGGTCCAAGGTTTGGCCTCTGCGACAGGTGCGCCCCCTCGCGCCCCCACCTGCGCTCTCTCTCACCTGAGGCTCCGCGGGGTGCCGGCGGAGCCGGACACCGCCCCCTCGTGGCGGGTGGGCGCACGCACAGCGCATGCTAATCAGCCCGCGGCGGCGCGCGCCCATTGGCTGGCGCGGGTTCCAGCGGCCGCCCGAGTCCGCGGGCGCCCAGGGAGCTTCGAGGGGCCCCAGGCTGCAGCCCGCGCCCTGCCCTGCCCGCCCCGCCGCCTCCCTGCCGACGCCCGGCCCGCCCAGGGCACCTGGAGGCCCTTGCTCTCCCCTCCCAGCAATGCTCTGGCTGTGAATTCATCCGGGGTCCAGGATGACAATCCGACACCAAGGCCAGCAGTACAGGCCGAGGATGGCATTTCTGCAGAAGGTAACTCTGGTCTCCACCTGGGCCCTGGCGGTGGGCGGGGGGCCAGGTCTGGGAGGTGTGGAGGAAATGCTGGGCAGGGGTGGAGGGCGTCGCTGTGGTCGGTTTGTGCTGCTTGATCTTATTAAATGACTGCTATGAGTTGTGATAAAGACAGAGTCTGCTCAGGTTTCCAAGCCTCCTCTTGGTCCTAAAGGCTCTCCGCTGCGTGGGCACAGTGTGACAGGGCCCAGAGCCTGTCTCCAGGAGCAGAAGGGCACGGACTGCAGTTCAACTGGGCCCGCCCCAGCTCTGAGTCACATAAGGTAAGGAGACGCCCATGTACTAATGTCATAGCTCCCACACGTTGCCATTTCTGGATCTGAACTGTGATATTTGAAAGTTAGAATGTCTGACACACACAGACCACAACATACACACAGCTCTGAAGGCCGTGCTCACCGTCTTCCATTGCTTGGGGTCCCTTGCTTGGGTTCGAGTCTAAATGTCAGGGTTTCCTTGTGCCATAAGCTCATTCTGCACCATTTCCTCTCAGTGCTGAGCACTGTTCTATAAATAGTATCAGGGACACAGTGGTGGGCAGAACAGGCACCTTCAAAGACCCCCCTGGCAGCTTCATGGTGCCCAGGCATGGGGGATGTGGGCTGACTTAGGTTTGGGCCCACCACAAGCAACCTTAGGGGGCACCTAGTCAAATACACCTACTTTCTAGACGAGCCAAGCTCCCTCAGCCTGCCGGCGGCAGAGCAGGAGGTAGACAGTATCAGATGCTGTCGGCATCCTACCCAAGAGCAGGGACTTCTACTGCAAGTGCCTGAGCCTGTGTGCTCAGGGGTTTTTCTCTGGCCATAGGAACATGATTGGCACATGTGTGGCCAGAGTGCCAGGAAGTGGATGCCCCTAGGGTCAGCCTGCAGCTGACAATGAAAGGGAGGTGCTTGATAAATACCAAGCTTCCTCCCCTCTCGGATGGGGCCCTTCTGTGGGTGTTCTGTACTGTTTCTCCCAGAGGCTCCCAGTAGGATAGAACTCCAGCCGCCCGCAGGGGTCACCTGCTCATGAATGTATCCTATCTTGCCCTCCTTACTTTCCCTGTTTCCATTTCCCCAAACACCTGCTGCCACTTCCCGGGATCAATCTTCCCAACAATGCTAAAAGATGGGTTTGATTATTATCCCCATTTTACAGGTAAGGAAACTGAGGCAGGTAAGGGCCAACACTGGAAGAACAGTTGGTGTGATATAGTAAAGCTGGTCTCACGACAGTGGTAGAAACACACAGTTGTGACTGCAGGGAGAAGGAGGTTCCGAGCCTGTGTGAGGAACAGGGGAGGCGTCATGGAGGAGACAGCCCCGGAGCTCGAAGGATGCCACGGAATCTGCTGGGCCAAGGAAGGCAGACCCAGGCAGCAGGAGCAGCGGGTGCACAGAGGTGTGTGAGTGTCTGGCGTGTTTGAGGGCAAGTTGCTCGCTGTCGCTGAGCTTATTGTACAAGGGGAGCGTGAGGTCGGACAGGCAGGCAGAGGTGGGTCATACGGTCTCCTATCCTATGCCTTCCTTACAAAGAGCAGGTGAGCCATGTGGTCAGAGTTGGGTTCAAAATGTGATTCTGATGTGAGGAATGGGTGGAACGTCTTCCTTTCCTTGAGCTAAGAGAGTTCACTCAGGGTCCTCCTTGTGCCTCCTGCAACTCCCGTCTCCTAGGAAATGACAGCTTCTCATGGGGCCAGGGCTAGCGGTGACAGTGAGGCGGAATCCTTCTCCTGGGATTCCTGAGGCTTTCACACCTATGCCTCCATCTTGGGGCAATGCAGCCCTGGGCAGGTGTGCCCCCCAGGTAAGCTGCCGCCCACCTCTGATGCCTGGGCTTACATGTGGTGGAAGGAGGCAGAGTCTTCCTGTCCAGGGGCAGTGCCTGGGGGAGTTAGCAGATGCCACATGGTGAACTGAGCCTGCTGTGGCCTCTGGCACCTGCAGGGCTCTTGTCCAGCTTATTACCCTCTGTGTTCTAGCAGTGGTGACCATTTGGGGGTGAGGTGGAAAAAAATCCCTCCGGCCCTCTAAAATGCTTTCCTATTTGACTTAAGGAAACAGTTGGGCTTGGGTGAGATCTACAAGGATTAAGGACCTTCATGAGCCTTGGGTAGAATTTAGAGTTGCTCGTATCATTTATGTATTTACCATTTAGCAGACATTTACTGAGCACCTAGTATGTGTCAGATATTGTTAGATGGCGGGATAACAGACTTTGAGATGCAGTACCTGTCCTCAAGTGAGTTACAGTCTAGGAGTGGGAGATGGTCACATGCACACCAACTCAAGGGCGTGCCACGGAGGGTAAAGGAAGTGCCTAAGTGTGGCCATTTACTTTATCCTGGGTGGAGTGTCAGGAAAGGATTCGTAAAGATTTGGTGGTGGTTTAGCTGAGTCTTAGAGGATGTGAGGGTACTTTTGAGGCCAATGCGGTGCCAGGAAGAGAGTTGGGACAGAGGAGGGGGAATGTGAACTTAGCGATCGATCTAGTGCATGTCACTTGTAGTCAGAGCCAGACGGTGATGTCCAGCAGACAGTCCTGCTTCTGGAGGGAGATTCTGGAAGACTCAAGAGACACATCCCACTGGTCATTGAGAATGCGACAGAAACGGGGGATGTTTTTGAGGCTGGGTGCATCTGGGGCAGGTTGGACTTGGGCATTTGAACTGTGGATGGCAGCAGTGTAGTTTGGATGTGAGTCGCCCGCTCAAGAATAGAGTGCAGTGGTTTAGGTCACTATTTACGACTATGCACAACAAAGTACACGGTTATGATAGCTCCCCAGGGAGCCCTCTCTGGTTTATAGGAAAATTCCAGTCCTTGAGATCTTACGGAGAGTGACAGCCACTTACTAAGAGAAGAAACTGTGAGCATGGGGTGATGGGATGTTGAAGCCATCACTTGCTGATACTTTTAGTGACTGTCTGGGTTCTTTGAAATGCTCACTGTCATACCTTGGTCAGCTGAAATCTGAGCGGGGAAACACTAGGCCTGAGGCAGGGCCACCTAGGGGCCAAGGATGACCCTGTGCTGGCAGCATTTGTTGGAGGCCTCAGGAAATATGAAGAAGTCAGGATTCTGGGAGAATCGGGAAGCTGTGGTCCGGTCAGCAGGGGCGGGGTGGGGAGGGGAGGTGATGTTGTGGGAACGGGCTGGGGGTCTTCACTGTGTCTGATGAAAGATGGTGCTTCAGAAGAGATGCACACAGGACGCAGAGATAAGGGGGCCTGGAGAAGGGCCACAGCAGCACCTGGGGAGCTGAGAATCAAGGTGAATTTTCTCCCATCGTAGGTGGGCAGGGTTTCTGCTTGCGACAAGGAGATGGCAAAGACCACCTCTCTGAGGCTATTCCAGACCCAAGGAGTCAGTCACATATTTTTTGTACTTTCTCTTTTTTCTTTTAATTTTTTTTTTTAATTTTTAAGAGACCATGTCTTGCTCTGTTGCCCAGGCTGGACAGCAGTGGCGTGATCATAGCTCACTGCAGCCTCCAACTCCTGGGCTCAAGGCGATCCTCCTGCCTCAGCCTCCCGAGTAGCTGGGACTAATGTCCTTTAGACTTGTAATTTTTAAAGGGAACCCTTCAGTGAATTTACACAGAAAAAGGTCAGAGGAAAACTATTTTGTACCCTAATGGGAAGACCTCTAAAAATGTCCATGGCACAGGTTCCCCTCTTCCCAGCAAATCCTTCCGTTGTGCAGAGGGAGACTTCCCAGCTGGAAAGCAATCGGCCCCTTTGTTGTGCTTTTAATAATAGCTCTTGTTAATCCCTTTGAAGGTGAGTTTCAAATTCTTCATAGATTGATTTTTCAAAACACAGAGGGGAAGGAATGAAGCAGCTGGTATTTTTATTAGAGAAGTTTAAATTCCTAACTGGCAAAGCAGGCCCAATCCTCAGCTCCCTCTGGCTCTCCGCTAAGAATACAGTGGTTTCACCCCATGAAGTACAATACGTACAACCTGAAAAGTTAGGCCTGCAAGGATGAGGGAGCTTTAAGCCCTGTCATCAGAAACTAGCATAACAGTGTGTGTGCGTGTTGGGAAGGAGGGGATAGCTGGCTGCTACTGGAAGGAGTGACTCCCACAGCCTGTGGCTCCTAGGTCCCCTGGCCATCCCTAGGAGCGGTGGGACCACCTCCCAGTCCCACCCAACTCCCTCCTGTGGTTGTCTCTTTGCTCCCCTCTCTGCTGCTGGCCCCATGGCTTGACCCAGTGACCTGAGACGTTGCCAGGCCCTGACACTGCAGAAGGCCCAGGATTGTGGCTCCAAATAGAGCTGAAATGAATAGTTTTTTTTTCCAAAACAATTCTGTGAGCCAAGAAAGTGTCTGTGCAGATAAAGCATGCAGTCAGTCTTGCACAGGGAGCCCCGGTCCTGTCTTGCGTGCTGTCTGAGCGGCCGGCGTTGTGCCCGGAGCGCTGAGTGGTGAGGCTGTCCTCACAGCCTTCACTGTGCACCTGATCTTGGCCCATTTCTTCAGATTGTGGTTCAGCTGCAAATGCTGGTTTGGCAACAAATATTGAAATAGGAAATCTCACCCCTTAGTGTTGGCTTAAGTATTGTCCCACGCTCTTCTCCTCCTTAGGAAGGTGGGAGCCTTCCAGCCTCAGGAGCAGGCTGGCTGAGGGGGAGGTGGTAGGTAGAGTTTTTCTGATTCAGTTCTCTCTGCGGGATTATTTCCCTTCAGTGCAGCTAGGTCAGTCTACACCTCCTTCCTCTCCGCCTGGCCACATCTTGCCATGGGTTCCCTTTAAAGTCCACTTCCTCCAGGAAGCATTCCTTGACCATCTGTCTTAGTTCATTTCCTGTTGCTATAACAGAATCCCTGAGACTAGGCAATTTATAAGGAAAAGTTGTTTATTTGGCTCACAGTTCTGGAGGCTGGTAAGTCCAAGAGCATGGCGGCAGCTTCTGGCCCTTGCTTTTGTGCCGTGTCATAACATGGCAAAAAATCAGAAGCGCAAGTGAGCACTGCTAAAGAGACCTCAGGGCACCAACTCACTTCCTCAAGAACTAACTCATTCCTCAAAGGCGTTAATCCGTTTACGAGGGCTCCACCCTCATGACCTAATTGCCTCTTAAAAGGCCCTACCTCTTCATACTGTTCAATTAAGTTTCCAACCCATGGACTTTTGGGGGACACGTTCACACCATAGCACTATCCTATGATTGTTGGCTCTTTTGAGCTCCTGTGCAAAGGATGTGCATGGCTCGCATGGAACACACTTTATTCTGTGCTGTGAGTTAGTCATCTTTTTTCTCTATATATGCTTTACCAGCCCAGCTCCTAGAAGACAAAGATTATGCTGTTTATTTGTAGCAATCATAGAATCGGATCATAAGAAGCATTCAATTAAATATCTCTCATTGCATTAAGTTCTCTAGCTGAGTTTTTCTTATGTAGCTTTACTGGCTGGTCCCTGAAGGGCATATTGTGATAATAATGGCCTGTATCACTGCCACCCCCACCCGAACCGTCATCACTCCTGTATTGCCTTAGAGATATAACTGTTTCACATTCATTATTTTCATTTGATCTTCATATCCATCCTTTTAAATAGATGGAGCAGGTATTAAATTTCTTTCCCTAGCAGTTGAAAACACTGAGGTTCAGAGAGGTCAAATGACTGGCCCAGGGTCACACAGCTGACCCTGAGTCTAGGAAAACCAGTGATCTCATTCAGACCACAGGTACATGCATGCGTGTTAAATGGACTTTGTGAATGGAGGGCTCACACAATGTTACAAAGAATTATGACGAATTGCAGAAAAAGAGCTACTGCAAGATTGAAACGGTTAAACCAAGAGGGAGCAACCCATATGGATGGTTTGGTTGACAGGATCCAGAGAGTCGGTTGCATTGAGGGGCCCTCTAGGTGCAGTTGCATAGCAGGCAGCAGGAAGTGGCTCCGAGCAGGGTGGCAAGGACAGAGTTAATGGCCGAGGAAAGACCTTTGTTCCTCCTGTACTTCTCTACGTACACCCTGACATTTCTGGCCTCCATCCCTTTGCTTATGTTGTGCCCTCATCCTGAGATGCCCCTCCTCACTCACCAGAGCTTGAGGCTGTATTTCCACTTGTCTCCTAGA
>RJWJ010049136.1:0-10353 GCA_004363605.1 Indri indri | reverse complement strand
GTTTCTACACAGTCAATTTTATAAAAGTTATTCAATGAATGATAAATAGCAGACTTCTATTCCATCCTCACTAAGAAATTAATGACCCCCTTAGCCATTAACCAAACACTGCATTCGTCACTGATCTTACTTTCTGCATCCCATGCCTACCTTTCCTGTTTTGAGAATTTTGGCACTAATTCAAATGTGAGATAATATATTGTAGAAATTTTTATAGGGGTAAAATTCATATTACATAAAATTCACCATTTTAACCATTTTAAAATGTACAGTACAGTGGCTTTTAGTACATTCACAATATTGTGCCACCACCACCATTATCTGGTAAACTCAGTGTCAATTAATCATTCACTTCTCATCCCCCCACCCTCACCCTAGTCCCTGTAAATCACTAATCTGTTTTCTTTCCCTGTAGATTTTCCTATTCTGAATCTTTCATATAAATTGAATTATGTAATATGTAGTCTTATGTGTCTGGCTATTTTGACTTAGCATAATGTTTTCACGGTAGACTCATGTCGTAGCATGTATCAGTACTTTATTCCTTTTAATGGCTAAATAATATTCTATCATATAGCTATACTACATTTTGTTTATTCATCAGTTGGAAATTTGGGTTTTTCCACCTTTGGGCAATTGTGAATAGTACTGCTATGAACATTTGTGCACAAATTGTTTTTTGAACATACATTTCAATTCTTTTGGCTGTGTATCTGGGACTGGAATTACTATCTCATATGGTAATTCTATTTTTAACTTTCTGGGGAACTATTGAACTATTTTCCATAGCAGCTTCATCATTTTACATCCACACTAACAAAGAATGAAGGTTCCAATTTCTCCACACCCTCTCCAACATTGGTTATTTTCTGTATTATTATTATTATTATTACAATCCTAGTGTGTATGAAGTGGTATTTTCATGGTGGTTTTGATTTGTATTTTCCTGATGGCTATTGATGCTGAGCATCATTTAATGTGTTTATTGGTCATTTTTATGTCTTCATTGGAGAAATGTCTATTTAGAATATTTACCTATTTTTTAACTAGAAAAAGCTATAATTCAGTTTCTTTAAATACATGATGGCTTATAGTAACAGTCCATTTTGCCCTGAAAAATAAGTTGTGTCACTCTACTAATAAACACATTATAGACGATATCACTGTGATGGTTAATTTTGAATGTCAGCTTCATGGGGCTAAGGAATGCCCAGATATCTGGTAAAACATTATTTCTGGGTCTGCCTATAAGGGTGTTTCTTGAAGAGATTGGCATTTGAATCAGTATACTGAGTAAAGAAGATCACCTTCACTAATGTGGACTCACATCATCCAACATACTGAGGGCCTGAACAGAACAGAGAAAAGGCACATTTGATCTCTCTGAGCTAGGACATCCATATTCTCCTGTCCTCAGATATCAAAGCTTCTAGCTCTTGGGAATTCAGATTTCAGACTCAGACAGGGACTTACATCACCAGTTTTTCTGTTTCTACAGGTTGCAGATGTCATATTGTGGGACTTCTCAGTCTCCATAATCATGTCAGCCAATTTCCACAATAAATATCTCTTTAGATAGATAGATAGATAGACAGATAGATAGATCCTATTGATTTGTTTCTCTAGAGAACCCTGAATAATACAGACATGCCAAGCTGACTATATAGTTTAGAATGAATATCCTAACTGCAGTTTCAGTACAATGGAAATTCAGTGACAAAGAGACTCTTTTTTCAAAATGACTAGCTAGTTGCAGTCCAGAAAACAATATTCTAGAAAACAATTACTTTTTTATCTTCCCCTTTTATCCATAAGGTATCATACTTTCATTGACTTAATACTAATTTTCTTTCGTTTGTTTCAAAGACTAAAAGTAATTATTTTTTTCAGTTTTTTAAACCACTTTACTGAGGTATGATTCACAAACAAAAAGTACATATTTAATGTATACAGCTTGATGAGTTTGGCAATAAGTGTAAGCCTATGCAAACATCACACAATCTATGCCATAAACTCATCCGTCAACTCCAAAAATTCCCTGTCACCTTCATTTATTGTTGTTCTTATTACTGTTTTGTGATAAGAACACATAATACAAGATATACCCTCATAGCAATTTTTTAAATACACAATAGATTATTGTTAAGTATAGGCAGTGTGCTGCACAGCAGATCTCTAGGGCTTATTCATCTTGCATACCAAAAACTTTTTGTCATTTATCTAATACTGTCATATTTCTACTTTCCCCCAGCCCCAGGCAATCAGCATTCTATCCTTTGTTTCTGTGAGTTTGATTACTTTAGATTTGTCATATAAGTGGTATCATATAGTATTTGTCCCACTGTAACTGGTTCATTTCATTTAGCCTAATGTCCTCCAGGTTCATCCATGTTATCACAAATGGCAGGATTTCCTTATTTTTAAAGTGTGAATAGTATTCTACTGTATGCATATATGGTACCACATTTTCTTTATCTGTTCATTCATTGATGGACATTTAGGTTGCTTCTGTGTCTTGGCTTTTGTGAATGATGTTGCAATGAACATGGAATGAATGAAGGTATATCTTTGAGATCCTAATTTCAATTCTTTTGGATATATACCCAAAAGTGAATTGATGGATCATACTGTAGTTCTATTTTTAAAAATTTTTAAGGAAACTCTATGCTCTTTTCATAGTAGCTGCACCAATTTACATTTCCACAAACAGTATACAAGGGTTCCCTTTTCTCCACATCCTTGCCAACATTTGTTGTCTTTAATTTTTTTGATAATATCCATCCTAACAGGCGTGAGATACTATCTCATATATCCTTGATGATTAGTAATATTGAGCAGCTTTTTATATACCTGTTGGCCACTTGTATGTCTTCCTTGTAGAAATGTCTATCAGTTCTTTTGCCCATTTTTAAGTCAGCTTATTATTATTACTTGCTATTGAGTTTTGGGAGTTTCTTATATATTTTAGATATTGACCCCTAGTTAGATAAATGGTTCACAGATATTTTATACCATAGTATAATTTGCTTTTCTGTATTTTTTGTTGTTTCCTTTGCTGTGTAGAAAATTTTTAGTTTGATGTAATCTCACTTGGTTATTTTTGCTTTTGTTGCCTGTGTTTTCGATGTCATATCCAAGAAATTATTGTCAAGGCCAATGTCAAGAAGTTCTCCCCTATGTTTTCTTTTAAGAGTTTTATGATTTCAGATCTTATGTTTGAGCCTTTATTGCATTTTTAGTTGATTTTTCTGTGTGGTGAAATATAAGGGTCCAATACCATTTTTTTTTACATGTAGATATCCAGTTTTCTTAACACCATTTATTGAAGAGACTCTCTCTCCTCATTATGTATTCTTGGCACATTTGTCAAAGATCAGTTAGCTGTATATGTTTGGGATTACTGCTGCCTTTGCCCGTTTTTGATTGGGTTATTTGTCTCTATAATATTGAGTTGTAAGAGTCTTTTATATGTTCTAGATACAATCCCTCATCAGCTAGGCTTTGCAAATATTTTCTCTCATTCTGTGAGTTATTTTTCACTTTCTGGATACTACCCTTTGATGAACAAAAATTTTTAATTTTAATAAAGACCAATTTATATATTTTCTTTTGTTCTAGGGCTTTTAGTATCAAATCTAAGAGTTCATTGCCATGTTTGAACTCATAAATATTTTCTCCTGTTTTATTCTAAGAGTTTTATAGTTTAAGTTCTTTCATTTAGATATTCTACCCATTTTGACTTAATTTTTAGATACGGTAAAATTTGTCTTAGCACTATTTGTTGAAAAGTCTATTTTTTTCTATTATGGAATGGTCCTGGCAATAATGTCAAAAATCAGTCTTTTTATATGTGGGTGTGTGCATCCTGAATGTCTTCAGGCTCCACTATCCTGTCAGTAGAAGTAAGGATATGGTTGTTGTGATGGTTAATTTTATGTGTCAACTTGACTGGGTTAAGTAGTTTTCCAGATAGCTGGCAAAATATTATTGGGTGTGTCTACAAGGCTGTTACTGGAAGAGATTAGTATTTGAATCAATAGACTGAGTTAAGTAGATCTGCCTTCTCCAATGTGGGTGAGCATTGTCCAATCCATTGAGGGCCTGAATAGAACAAAAAAGATACAGGAAGGACAAATTCTTACTCTTTCTTCTTGAGCTGGGACATTCTACCTTCAGACATCAGAGCTCCAAGTTCCTGGGCCTTCAGACTTCAGGACTTATACCATCATTCCTCCCATGCCCTCCCTTTCCCCATTGGTCCTCAGGCCTTCAGCCTCAAACTGAATTACATCACTGATTTTCCTGGTTCTTCAGCATATTGTGAGACTTCTTGGCCACCATGATAATGTGAGCTGATACCCATAACAAATCTCTTAAATATTGATATATACTCTATTGGTTCTATTTCTCTGGAGAACCTTGATTAATATAGATTTTGCTACTGACTGTGGTTCTAGAGGAACAGAATTTTAAGGATGGTTTTTCTGAATTTGTTTGGGGGTTTCTGGAATTGGCACTCTAATCTGATTAGATTTAAAGATGCTAATGACTATTTATAGTGGTAAAGAGAGCACTGATAGTCCATGGCTTAAACCGTTTGTAGAGGTATGTAAAATGTCTGTATCTGGTATTCCTAATTAACTACTTATAAGAAGCAAGGAGATAAGTAATTCTGTATACGATATTTTGAGAATTTTTGAAAAACTAAGAAATGTGATGATGTTGGTTTATTGGTCCTAATGTTCCTCAATAAAGTGGGGGAAAAAGAATGAGCACAGGGGTTCAAATTCTAAGCTTAAGCACTGCATAAATGAATTAGAAGCTTCTAGATGAGCCCTGAGGGAGAACCTTATCTCTTATAGCCACAGACTTACAGGACTGAAATTGCTGAAAACTAAACTTCAAGGTCTCATCCTGTGATTAGTTGAATTACAAGGCACGTTGAACTTTCAGCCTCATAGACTGTCCATTGTTAAAGTGAAGGCATTGATTAGAAAAGAATGGGATCCTGTAAATTGGGATGTGAATGTGTGGTAAGACCCTGATGAAGTTGGAGACCTTGAGCCACTAAATTCTGATGAGTCTTTTTTTCCTGGTAGAAGAAGTCTCCCTACCCCAAACAGAAGTGGCATCTCCACTCCCAGTTATAGCAGTCTCTACACCTACAGTGACATCACCCTTTCTACCTCCATATGAGGGAATTAACCCTGAATTGTCTGAGGAAATAGCGATGGTCTAGCCTGAAGCAGTTTCCGTAGAAGACAATGCTGATTCTCCTCAGGACCTACCCACACCACCCCCTTTGCTTCTAGATTTATAAGTAGACTCAAGTCCCAGCAGGATCTTAAAGGTGAGTACAAAGTATTATCCATAAGAAGACATGCTACACTCCAAAAGCACTACTTGAGTTCTCTAATACATATAAGCAGAAATTAAGAGAACATGTCTAGGAATGGATATTAAGGGTATAGATAATGATGGAAGAACATGAATTTGCATCTGACTGCATTTTTTGTTGTGGGCCCACTAAGAGAGATTCTGCATTTAATGTTGCAGCTCATGGAGTTAGAAAGGGCTCTGTCAGTTTGTTTGGTTGGTTGGCTGAAATATGGATTAAAAGATGGTCCACTGAGAGCAAATTAAAAGATGGTCCACTGTGAGAAAATTGGAAAATCCCAAACTACCTTAGTTTAACATAGAGAAAGAGATTCAAAAGCTTAGGGAGATTGGAATGTTAGAGCAGATTTGTCATTTAAGGCCTATTTAACCACACTAGGAAAGTCCAAAAGATGTACTTTTCATCAGTACTTTGAAATATAAATGTGTGATGGTAGCCCCATCCTTGAAGAGCTCCATGATCATTTTTCTCTGCAGGCTATATCTTACAGTGGAAACTACAGCCTCCCCAGATTGGAAAACCTAAATGAAGTGGGAGTAATTGGATCCTAGCATGGCAGAGGTCAAGTGGAGGCAATCAACTGCCAAAGACAAGGTCAGTATAGTTACCATAATGAACAGCAGAGTCAAAGGATCAATCAAAATTGTCTGACTCACACAGATTTATGGCATTGGATAGTTAACCGAGGTGTTCCTAGAAACGAAATAGATAGGAAACCTACCAAATTCTTAGTTGATCTGTATAAGCAAAACAGTTCCAGGTCAAATGAACAAAAGTATAACTCAAATAATAAAAACAGATAGTCACGGTCCCTCAATCAGTTTCCAGACTTGAGTCTATTTAAACACCCAGAACCTGTTAAGTAAAGGGGAGGCTAAGTCCCCATAAGGAAGGACCTCCTTATACTACTGAAAATATATACTGTTCATCTTTCTCTTATGCTTCCTGAAAGTAGGCTAAAGTAACTGTGCATTAGGGAAAAGAAAATAATCAGACCTTTTGGGAACTATTGTATACTGGCTATGAACTGGCATTGATTCTGGAATACCCAAAAAGGTCACTGTGGCCCTTCAGTTAAAGTAAGGGCTTATGGAGGTCAGATGACCAATGGAGCTGTAGCTCAGGCCTGTCTCACAGTGGCCCTAAATCAAGTCTGTAGCTATTTCCCAATTATAGAAAGCATAACTGGAATAGACATATTTATCAGGTAGCAAAATCCCCACATTGGTTCCCTGACTTTTAGTGTAAGCACTATTATAGAAAGAAAGGTCAAGGGGAAACAATTAGAACTGCCTCTACCTAGGAAAATAGTAAGTCAAAAGCAACACTGCATTCCTTGGGGGATTGCAGATAGTGGGGCCACCACCAAGGACTTAAAGATGTAGGGGTGTTGATTCCCACCACATCCCCATTCAACTCTCCTATGTGGCCTGTGTTGTTAGGTCATTTATGAAGTGTTTAATCTTGGAATTTGAACCTCTGAGCTCATTCTTTTATTTCCCCACTTTGTTCAGGAACATTGGTGTGTTTGGTATGGAGACCCCTGAAGAATGTTCGGAGTTTACTTTGAGCTTTGCGAAAGAACCTTTGCATTTGGCATTTTTATGTTGAGGCAGAGTGGGTAGTAGAGAAGGCATATAGAAACCTGAACATTTGAAAATGCAGCATCATTCAGAATTTGCCTCATACCTGAAAGCGAATTTTCACTTTAGGTGGAGACAGGGAAGGGGAAACTTCATACCAAATATCCTTCATGCCAAAACCTTTACTAATGTTACTTAACTTGACCAGTGCCAAATGTAATTGTACCACCAAATTCAGGTTTACTCTCAGTAGTTCTTAGGAACAGAAAAAAATTACAGAAGCTCTGTAACTTACTTTAGACTGTGCAGTAAGCTGGTGAAAGACTATTTTCCAGTTGTCATTCCATCCTTCAGATGAGCTATTAATTAAGGTGCTCCTGTGTGAAGAGGGTAGAAAGGATCATCTTGAAAGAAGATTTCCTTTGACAAGTCTCTCTGATTACTCTAGTGAGCAGAATACTCTTTTAATGAATAGTTTTCAAGCTTTGGAGAGAGAGAAGTGATTATGGATTTTTCAAGTATCTTCTTCAATGTGATCTTTCATCAAAGCTTCTTCTTCCTTTTCTTTAATCTACTTTCTCTGGTAGAACTACTTTCTTTTGGTTTTTACTTAAAATAACTTTTCTTTCCAATTACGGAGGCTATTCATTTTCAGTGACAAAATATATTTCTGGCACGAATGAGCAGAAAGGAAAACAGAAAGAAAGATAGCAAAAAAAGCAAGAAAACAAGTAAAAGTAAATAAATGAAAAAAGAAAGAAAGAAAGAAGAGAAAGTATAAATTAACCATAATTTCATTATCCATGCATTCATGGAAACCATTAAAATCTGAAATATAATGTTGATAATGTTTTATAATCTACTTGTATTACTAACAGTATATTGTGAACATCTTTCACTGTATAAATAATCGTCTACAACATCATTTTAAGTGGCTGCAAAGTATTTATTCCTTTAATTGTATCTATCATAATTTATGTTACCTTTTAAGTTGTCACCAGTATTTTGTTATTATAAACTATACTGTGATGAGCATCCTTATAGCTAAATCTGTTTGTATCCTTAGTTATTTCTTTAATCTAAATTCCTGGAAGTTGAAATGCAGGGTCAAAAGTCAAAAAATGGTCTTTTTTCTGAGACTTTTGAAATATAGAATCACCTTCCAAAGAATAATATTTTTATAGCACTTTACCTTTTATACAAGGCTGTCTCTTAAACTCATTTAATCTTTACTAAAGTCCTTAGAGATAAGTATTGTTACTATCTCCATTTTGCAAACTAGGGAATAGGCTCAGAGAAGTTAAGTGAAGTAAACCCAAGATTAGAGAATGCATAAGGACTTAGACTCGGTTATCTGACTCCAAATACTATGTTCTTTCCATGATGCCACAGTCTCACAGTCTGTGGTTATTGGTTTTCACATTTTGGGTT
This sequence comes from Indri indri, assembly GCA_004363605.1. Taxonomy (NCBI): domain Eukaryota; kingdom Metazoa; phylum Chordata; class Mammalia; order Primates; family Indriidae; genus Indri; species Indri indri. The sequence continues at coordinate 1,941 of RJWJ010049136.1, read as the reverse complement.
GTCTCAAAATGTAGCACATGATACTTAATCAAGTCCATATCTTAGTGATACAGTCTATCAGATGCTTTCTGCTCTCAACTTGACATTAAACTCTGTTTGGTTGTTAAACCCTTAAAAAGAACTCTGTGAGGGCAGGGGCTGTTTTTGTCTTGTCTACTTATACATACCCAGTGTCAAGGAAGCACCTAGCAAATGTGTTCAATAAAAATCTGTTAAATGAACAAATTAATATCTCACTTTTAAATAATATTTTATAATATGGATATATTTTATATAGTTGGCTCACATTGTATATGTAATTTTGTATATTCAAACCAAATCTAACTTTGAATTTTATTTAATCAACATTATAAGTGTTTTCTTACATTATTAAACTATTCTTGAAATAATTTTAATGGCTATATAACATTGTATCAGATGGATATAGTACAACTTATGTATTCATTCCTCCAGTACTGGTCATTTACACTGCTTGCAATTATTTGTTATTATAAATAGCACCAGAATGAACCTCTTTGTCAAAAACTTCTTTTTTTCCAAATTTAATTCACTAAGAGATTCTTCAAGGTGTGATTACTAAGTCAAAGTGTATGAACATTTTTAAAGTTATTGACATATTTTTCCAAACTGACACATTTGCCAAACTCCTTTCCCCAAAAGGAGTCATCTCTTTTTATTGCACTAAAATATTAGCAAGACTAGCCTCCCATACGTTGTTGGTAGACAAAACCACTTCCACATGTGATCGACAAAAAGCTAAACTTCGGGTAGGTAGGGCACTTAAAATTCCTGCTATTAGTCATTCTTTTGTTTGCTGCATAGTCTAAAAGAAATCTATTTTAAAAGAACTCTATTTTCAAAGATCTAGAAAAGTGTCTTTTATTCATTATACTCTCAGTAAATATAGAGCGAATAATAAAACAAATTATTAATATAGCAGATTATAGAGCCCTTCCATAGCCATTATTTATTTAATCTTCACAACAGTCTTGTGAGACAAATAATGGTAGTTTATCTTTAGGTATGAGAAAACTGAGGCTCAAAAACTCCCAGTTAAATGGGGTAAAATAACTTGGTCAAGGTCAAACAACCAGTAAGTGAAAAAAAAACAGAACTTGAAGCCAGTCTGTTTGACTCTAAAGACAGGCTTCTACTTCACCATGCTTACTGTCTGAGTGAGTGTACAAAACAGTGAGAGGACAGGGACTGTGAGAACAGGAGAAGCAAGTAAGGCAGCCTCTGCGCACCCAAGACTGGGGAACTGAAACAAACTCCAAAGGAAGTAGAAGCCAGGAAAAAGCAACTAAAACTAAAACTGATTTCTTCTCCGACTCTTCTCCTCCTTTCCCCTCTATTTTACATCATTTAAAAACATTATTATTAGTCTGATGTGCCTCCCCTATGGTTTGTATGTGTGTTTTCCATCACAGAAAGGACTTGGCCACCCTCCTTTGGTCTGTGGTTGGAAGGAATCTGTGTCCATGGCATCTTTAGATATATGTCAAAAATCCAAGTATAACCACACTGCATACATATCAGGAACTAGTGATTCATTGCTGCGGCTTGCAGATGACATAGAAAGAAGCTCAGTAATGCTTGTTTAAAGTAAGTTAGATTTTCCACAGAAAAACACAGGGTAAATTCCTCTCTCTCAAACACTTCATGTGTCTTGAGTAGCAAGAAGAAAGATTTTTTAAAAACGCAGTGAAATGAGGACTTGTATTTTTTGGTGGCCTGCTAACTAAATTATGAAAGTCTTTATAGTTACCCTTCCAGAAGACACAGTTCTTAATTTTAAAAATTTGACGGATGTCCCAAAAATGCAGCATTGGGCCATGTTTCAATGTCTTGTCAGAATTTTGTCTATCTATATACATAACTGTCTTGCCCTTAAGCCTGGGCAAAGATGGTCTGTTAGCAAATATTTCATCTTCCCCCAAA
>RJWJ010049135.1:0-10353 GCA_004363605.1 Indri indri | reverse complement strand
TTATGGCAGGAAAAGTTTGAGTATAATTGCTTCAGAGCATCTCCTTAGGATAAGAGTCCTTTTGGGTTTTTTTGTTTCTGTTATGGAGAATTTCATATTATAAAAAAACATGCCCTCAAACTAGTTTTAACAATTATAATATTGTGTCATATCTGTTTATCTTTCATTGTGTGTGTGGGTATATATATATATATATATATATATATAAATATATATATATATATTTATTTATTTATTTATTTATATGTCTTTAGTGTTATTTTAAAGTAAGTAGTAGCTATCATGACACCCCATCCATACAGTCTTCAATATGCAACTCTAGGAACAGGAAAAGTCTCTTACAAAACCGCAATGTCAATACAGCATCTAAAATAATTTTAAAAAATTCATTATCTAATATCAAAGTTACAGTCTTTTTTATTTACTTTATTTATTTATTTATTTATTTGCAGACACAGGGTCTTGCTCGGTTGCCTAAGTTTGTCTCAAACTCCTGGCCTCAAGTAATCCGCCTGTCTTGGCATCTCAAAGTGCTGCAATTACAGGCCTGAGTCATGGTGCAAGGCACCAGATCATATTGTAATATCCCCAGTTATAAGAATGCTCTTTAGAGATCCCTTTTTAAAATAGCCTCATGCATTGCAAATGATTCTTCTTTCTCTTTACTCTAGACTAACAAGACTTCTGTGAGTGATGTTTATATTAATATAGACAAATAGATTAGATTAGCATTTCCTGAATGTTCCCCAAGATACTAGTGCTGAAAATGTTAATCTTTGCTACATAGAAAATAGTATTACAAACCAAATAAGTTCTTAAGGAAGAAAGCCTATACTAAAGTAATACATAATTAGCAATATGAAGAGGGCAAATTGAATAGCAAGTTGACGTGGTTATAGAAAAAGAATCTGAAACTATTCAAGAATTGTGCATTATTACTTCCTAAACGTCCATCACCCTCCACTAAAATGATGTTGAATCCGAATAAAATGTAATAAGACAAAATTAAACAGAAAAAAAGAGATTTCACTGTAAAGAGGTTTAAGGATAGAATATAAGGACATTGAGCTTGAAACTGCAGTCAGCAAAGGAGTTTTACATGGGATAAAGTTATGATGAAAATAATAACTAAAGAAAAAAATGAATGTAGCAGAAGAGATTGCAAAAAGGATATAAAACACGGACATAGGCTATTACAGTAACCCAGGGGAAAACTGATGAAAATGGAATGTTTGCTTTTAATTCATAGGTTTCATTTTGCCGGCAAATGCCAAGAGGCTTCTCATGAAACAGTGGAATTAACCATACTAGGATACAAGTACTCCAGGTCCTTACCCTAGACCAGCCACTAATAAACAGACCTAGCCCTCATAGTCCTCAACTGAAAACTGAGAGGACAAAATAGATGACAATTAAGGTGCAGCTCTAAATTCCTAGTAATTCTAGAATGTCTCTGCCTTATCAGCCACCACCCATTTATACTTGAAGCTGCCTGAAGTTTGCAAATGATGTGGAAATAAAAGCATTTATTTTTAACAGAAGTTAAAGAAAACTTTACACACAAAACATGAGAAAGTGATAACTTCAATGTATGCTGAGTTTTCTCCTAGTATTCTCTTTAGAGCCACTATGGAAAAGTGTTACAAAACTGGTTTAAAAAACAAGCAGGTAATCAGAATATCTCACAAGAAAGTCCATCCGGAAATTTAAGGATTCTGACTGTATTATTTATATTAAATATTTAAATAGTATTTTTCACATGTATGATTTTAATTGTGATTTAATTTGCAATCATTTTAATTACTCACTTGCCAGCACTAAATTTCTTTCCTGCTATAGTCCTAACAGTTCTCGATCTTTGACATTTCAGTTAAAATACTAACAGAGGCCATGTTTTCAAGGTCATATCAAAGGGAGTAAATGAAACATCAAGTTTAAGACTTCAAGTTCAAGTGCAGCTAGCACCTAGGAATGTGTGAATTATATGGGGAGGTGTCATTATCCCCAAGAACATAGAGGTCCTATTTTAACTAGCATTCATGTAGAAATGTAGGGTTTTTCCAAAGGATAAGTAACAAATCTGGGGTCCACTAATAAGTTTTCATGACTAAAGAAAGCATAGAACTCCTTCAGATCAGGTTCCACGTCATTTCATCCTTTAATTTTTATGAGTTTTTAGAGGAGACTTGAAAGAATTTATGTCTATTGCAAACATAAATGACATTTTATATTTAGAAATTGACCTGAAACTAGGAAATATGATCCTCAAAGTCTAGACCCAGCAGTGAATGGAACAAGCACTCATGTTGCCACTCTCAAGACGCTGTAACGATTTGGGAACAAGTGACCTATGGTCTGGTTTCTACCAACCCAGCGAAACCTAGTCATTCATGGCAAATAATCTTTATCCAGAATAATGGATCTCAGCCTGAATTGATAGCTCACTGTCACTTAAACATAATGCAAGCCAAAAATGGGTGCTACAAAAGTAAGTTAAAACTTTAGAGTAGCCATATTAAAAAAGTAAAAATAAATAATATTAATTTTAATAATTTACCATAATTCAATATATCCAAAATATTAATGTTTCTACATGTCATTCATATATTTAAAATATTAGTGATTACTTTTTTCTTTCTAAGTCTTTGAAATGTGGTGTTCATTTTATATTTATGGCACATTTCAATTTGGTGTAGCTACATTTCACATGCTTAACAGCCACATGTGAATAGTGGCTACCATATTAGACAAGGCAGTTTTTGAATGATAAGGATTCAAATGCTTTAATCTAGTGCCAAGTAGAGTACAATGAGCTGAAATGTTATTAAAATGCTCTTTGATTATTATGTTATTACTCAAAGGTGTCACTCTGGAAACTCAGAACAGACCTTGTTGGAATATGTCAGATTTCTCAATCTCTATTAGTATAATCCTGGTAAGCCTATGTTGCTTAAAACACAAATAGTAAGGGAAATTTTAATAATACTTGTTGTTCTCAGTTTTTAACTATTTGATAAGAATTATGAAATAAAACAAACTACAGACTTGTAAACATTAGCTTTCTACACCAAAATCTATGCTTCTTATAAAATTCTTACTATTTAAAATATGAAATTCTTTTAATATGCTTTCCTATTCATTCCAAATATACAATAGTGGAAATGGAAAGTGAATAAATCCTATCAACTCTGGTGAAGGTAATATTCAAAGTGCTTATGTAATTGATTCAAACATCCTATAAAATTCACAATTCCCTGAGTTGATCATTTTCATCCAGCCACTACAGTTTTTTTTAATGTAAAATCACCTACAAAATATAAATAATGAAATTCAGCAAGTCCACTTTATACGTGGCTAATACGCAAAAGCAAACTATTTCTGTATACCTCAGCAACAATTAAAAAATGAGATTTAAAAATCAATACTATTTAAAATACAGATACAAATGGGTACAGATAGGAATACACACACACACACACACACACACACACACACACACACGCACGCACACACACAGAGCAAGAAAGAGAGAGAGTCTTGTGCCTCATAACATTTTGGTCAATCGTAGACTATATACAATGATGGTCCCATAAGATTATACTGAAGCTGAAAAATTTCTATCACCTAGTGATGACATAGCTGTCATAATGTCATAGTGCAACACATTACTCACGTGTTTGTGGTGATGCTGGTGTAAACAATCCTACTGTACTCCCAGTTGTATAAAAGTATAGCAATATAATTATGTATGGTACAGAATACTTGATATTGATAATAAATGATTGCATTGCTGGTTTATAAAAATAAATAAATAAAATCCAGCTGTCACCTTTTCTTTGAGGTAAATAAACACATATACATAACATCAATATAGCCATATACACATAATATAAATTTTATTATTTTAACCATTTTTAAGTTTAAGTTGCATTGCGTTAAGTATATTCACATTGTCGTACAATCTTCACCACCATCCATCTCCAGAACTTTTTCATTCTTCCCCAACTGAAACTCTTTACCCAGCAACATTAACTCCCCATCTCCCGCTCCTCCTCAGCCCTGGCAACCACCATTTTATTTTCTGTTTCTGTGAATTTGACTACTCTGGGTATCTCATATAAGTTTGATCATATAATTTTTGTCTTTTTTGAGGACCGACTTATTTCATTTAGCATAATTATCTCCAAGGTTCAGTCATATTATAGCATGTGTCAGAATTTTCTTCCTTTTTAAGGCTATTATTTCCTTGTGTGTATAAACCTCATTTTGTTTATCTAGTCATCCTTCCATGGACACTTGGGTGGCTTTTGCACATTTTGGTTATTTTACATATTGCTGCTATAAACATGAGTGTATAAATATCTGTTCGAGTCATGGCGTTTCACTTTTACTACCTGTCTTTTGTGTGGGAACAAGTTATCTTTCATGTTTTTCTCTCATTAAAATAGTGGTGAATTTTTCTTTCATTTTAGAAAAAAACAAAATGTTTTTTGTGCAGATAGGATATATAGTCTTTCTTCCTAATAGAACAGATAAATTTACTCCCATGGACATTTTAATTTTGTCTGTCTCTTATTTCCTTTGTTCTGTTTCCATTACATTTTTCTAAAGTCATTCTTTTTTAATATTAAATCATTTTACATGTAGAAATATTAGCATACTAAATTCTGAAAATTAAAAAAATGTCTATAAAATATTCTAAACTACACTTCCCAGGGTCCCAGATAAATTATCCCAATTTCACATTTTCTGTTGGAATTTATCTTGTCAAATACCCCAGGCTTCAATCTTTCAACCCTCCTCACTCTATTAATTCTTTTCTCAGCTCCCACATGTGAACTATTCTTGGTATTAAAAAGTCATTTTTAAAGCAATATGATTTCAACAACGAAAATACCATGTGTGCCTGGTTAGGTTAAATTTAGCCTTGTGGAACTGCACCTTAGCAATTTTGCAGCATCAGTAAGTGCTTCCCCTATCTCCAATTTCTTTTTATCCCCAGTCCACAACTCACGTTGCATTGTGATTTCTTCCCCTTTAGTAAATATGGCTTTGAGGACACATGATCCAAACCAAGGAGAAAAATAAACACAGCAATGTACCAAATATGATCTAAAAATAGGAAAACAAAGCTCATGAAATCCTGAGAAAAAGTAGACTGTTCTCTAACTTTTCCAGTGCTATATTTAGGATGTTCAAAACTTGTGAGAAGCATACAATAATTTTATTAATAACCAGAACTATTCCAAGGACTTTTGTTGCTTGAATTTCTAACACAGTCAGTGCCCCATACTTCTAGCTATTTCCATTAGCAAGTCTTAGGAAAAAAGGAAGAGATAAATAGAGAAACAGTTGTAAATGATGCAACATTTAATTTTTGCTTCAATTCCAGTAAGCAAACTGCTCTCATATTTTGTATGCCCATCAGGCATATTTCTCCAACTTTCCCCAACCAGGATTGCTCTTGGGAATGTCAAGAAACCACATAAATAAGTAGCAATGAGACAGATAACCTGGAATCAAAGCATGCTACAGCCAAACCCCTCAGCTGAGCATGCCAGGAGTGTCACCAGAATTGATGACTGTGGAGCCCTTTAGCAGCCACCAGATACTCTCTTTTAACAGAAGGTTTACCTTTTTTTCTTTCTCATTTAACATTTTTCTTCACTTTGTAATACCTTTGTCTCTTATAGACTGTATATTGTTGGACTTTATTTTTAACTCAAAATGAGGCTGTGTGCCATTTAATAGAGAAATTAAATCTAGTTGTATTTGTTGTTATAACTTACTCTTGTCATCTTGGTTTCTGTTTTTAAACTTTCTGGTTTTATATCTTTTATATATAATGGTTTTTTCTGAGTGTATCTTTTACCGTAGTGATTTTTTAAAACCCTTCATTAAATCATCTTCAGTAGTTATCTTATGATTCATGTTACATTATTCACAAATTTTCCTTGTCATTATCTAAGAACTAAGAACGGAAATGTTTCCTTGCATTTTTATAGTATGTATTTGCTTATGATGAACAGTTTTGAAAATTTCTGTTCTATCACATTTTAAACAATTATTTTGAAATCACTCTATTTATATTTGATTTTAGTGATTGCGTCTAATCTTTGTATGCCATGAATTTTCCTCCATTCTACATTTTGGTTTACCTCTTACCCCTTGGAGAACCATGGTGAACATTCCAATTGACTCTCCAATTTATATTCCACCCAGATATGAAATCCAGGCCAATTAGAGACTGGTTCAGGGAAAGCCGTGGGACCCAATTCTGTTCAGTGAGAAACGAAGGAGTGTCTTCCAGGAAGCTTCTGGAGAAAGTATTTTCTCTTCTAAGACATAGTCACAAGAAAAGTTGTCTTTTTTTATCTGCTGAACATTGGCTATGACTTACCACACCTACCTCATTACCAGGTTGAGGTCAAACCAGTATCAAGAATAGCAAATTAAAGTGATGGAAAAAGCCTGAATTCTTGATAATATTGAGCTATTTTTATCAACCTAAAGCCTGCATTACCTGTCTCTTCCCGTTGTATGGAAAAAAACCATAGACATCAGCATTTTAGCCACTTTCAATCAGTATTTCTGTTATTGTGGCTGAAAACATTCTCTACTATAAGAATTTCTTCAATTAATATTTTTAATTAAAAATGAATGATTTTCAAGATCACAAGATCTTATATAAATATTTGGGTATTGGTCTCTGCTGTATTCATTTATGAATGGAAATGTGCTTGGGTTTAGAATTTTGGAGTCATTTCCCACTCAACATTCAACTAGCTAAGCTTTATTTTCTTCTGACAGTTGGTTCTAAAGAGGCAAATTGTGAAATCTGACCAAATATGCTTACATTAGATTACCTGTTCAAGTACTTATAAATATTTTCTTTATCCTTCAAATTTAAAAATGTTATGAGAATATTTGAGGTAACTTTATTCCATTAACCCTTTTGGTCAGCAGACTTATGCTCTTCTTCAGTTCAGAGAAGTTTTATTCTAATATATAACTAATTAATATTTATGGTCTATTCCTTTTGCTTTTTTATTCTGGCATTTCAATTACTGGATTTTATAGTTTCTCTAACCTCCATATTTAACTTTTCTCTAATATTTAATTCTTTTTCTATTGTTCTACATCATTACAAATGAAACATCATGAATGATGAATGAATACAGAGGCATATAAACAGAAAATGGAAGGGTGAAGAAAGGGTATATTTCATTTTCTGCTTTGTTTTGTATGTTTATTAGTTTCCTTGTTTTCATCTCGATTATGGCTGTTGATCTGTCTAGTGGGACTGCTGGTTGTCATTATTCGTAGTGGGGCAGGCATTGGACACAGCAGTGTCATGTGCAGGTAAGCAATCTTGATTCAGGGCCTTCCATTTACAATCTGTGACATGGAAAATGTGCCTCCAGCTCATCCTCTCTTCCCCATCCTAAGAAAGTGCAGTCCTTGATTCATGGTCCCCTTACAGCAGGCCTCCCTGTAGGGTATGGCACTGACAAAATAGCTCAAGTCAGGCCAGCTTTCAGAAAATCCACTTAACCTCTGGGGAACTCACACATCCTTGCCATGCCAAAAGATAAGATATAGGTTGCCCCATTTCTGCCCTCTCTTTTTCCAGCCACTCATTTCACATGATTATTTTTTCTCTTGCTTAGGTAGGTGCACGACACATTTCCAAGGCCCCTGCCTAACCCAAGATCTTAACAAAGAGATATATGCCTTATTCTCTTCTTCCAACCATCCTGATCTCTATTAGCGGTTCTCTTGGAGATCCAGTACCCTAGCTTTAGTGTTGGGCCACTGACACGACAAAGTCAACACTCCTTCCTTCCCTTAGTTATTTCCTTATGTCAACAGCACTGCAAAAAGAGGTCATGAAGAGGTCACAGACTGTGTACAGTTATAAAAAGAACATACTGCTGGGAACATAGTGGGAGAGACAATTCCCTGGACCAGACTTGTTAGGCACCAGGAGATGGATAAAACAAAACCTCAAGTGAAACTGAAGGAAGAGGATGCAGATTTTAAATGCAAAGTCTTCTATTGAAGCCTGTTCTGATATTAGGCATGGTTATATTGTATATCTGTAGAGTAGCTACAAAGTTCCTTTGTGTGCTTACTAGAAATTATCTTTATACTCCTTCTCATTCTCCACCCAGATTGTCAATTTGCTGTTTGTTTTTCTCAACACTTATCCCTGTTGAAGCTTGGAAGTTATTGAAATAATCACTAATTATTGTTTTTAGTCTCTAGTTGTTAGGCAGAAGGATTTGTGGCCATGCATCAGAATAGCAAGTGCATAAACAGCACGGACTAGGGAATCAGACAGACCTGACTTCCATTTCTGGTTGCTTATTTTAGCTATGCCACTTCTCTAATTTCCTTAGTCAGAAAAATAGTAAAAATAATACTATCTCATAAGTTTAATTTAAAGATTAAATGGGATAATGTGAGCTAACAATTTAGCACAATATTTTACATATGGATGAATATCAATTATTATAGGAGGATGACATCTACATTCTGTCAATATTTCGTAATAGCCAGAAAAACAAAAACCTATGAACCAATATACACTTATAATAACAATGACTTTCTCTAGGTACCCCACATATTCATGCAAATGTCATTCAGGGATAAACTCCTGATGATGTTTGACTTTGTGTTCTCTGCTTCTACTGGGGCACACTTAATGTATAAAAGCTCACAAACTATTAACATGGTTTTCTGTGGGTAAAATGTTCCTTTTTATAATATACATCAATATTTTACCTTTTAATTTTTTTCCTTTCAAATACCCTATAAATTTCAGACCCATTTCCAGTTTTTGAGATTTCCAGAAATGACTAAGGGCTAAGAGTTTCCTGAAGTCCATCTCTGGTTACTTTGATTTGATTGTCATCTTCCTCAGGGATCTTGACCTTCACTTCCAAGGAGACTGCTTTATGGTTGCGCCTACCACAGTCACATATCTACCTAAATGTCATTTGAGATATTTCAAATTATTTGCACCACTAGGAGTGCATCTCATAGTCTGATAAACATTGTAAGTTTTGCCAATCATAATTCATATCTAGTTACACCAGAATAAGAATTGACTTATAAAAAGTCCAGCCTCAAAATGTGCCTTTAGTTTGGAAAAAAAAAAAAAAGAGGATGAAATCTAGCTGGACATTATTATATTAAAAAATTCAAACAAACAACCAAATATAAATTAAAACATAAAAAGCTTCTAAGGTATTAAGTATGATAAAAAATAATCAAGAAGAGGTGAAAAAGTAATTTTAAAAAACTGAGCAAACATTGGGTTTTGATTTGTAAGGTTTTTAAATTTTTTCTCTTTTCAAGGCATTTAATATATCTATGCTTCTGCAGTAATTCACCCATTTTTAGAATTTGAATCAGAGTTAGGTATTAATATTTTAATTAACATACATTTTTCCTTCTTGCCAGGGAAATGCATGTTTTCATCTAAAATAAGCACAAATGACACAATGTTTAGCTTATATTGTCAAACCCGATTGTCTACTTAGTGTCTATTCCCAAATCCTTGCCACAGATATTGACGATAATGATATAGTACAAAGTGAAATCTATTTTTAATCACTTCCTTTTGAAACGTAATAACGCAAATGTACATGTGCATATAGAAGCATACAAATTATGGCATGAGGCTGACAGCAAAAATCAATTCTGGTAACAAAAAAAAATCAGTAGGCGTTTTATATATCTGGCAAGTCTAATTCTGACTTTCTCTACTACGTGCTAATATAAGAGAAAGCAGCCCATATACTAACTGGGAAAAACTTCAAATTTTCTCTTGGGTACACAAATCGTGACTGCTAGGAAACTGTGATAATACCAATGTTCCAGAAGATTAGAACATGAATTCTTAAAAGCCTGAAACCTCTGTACATTCACTGAAGGGGGCCCTTAACAACTAAGCACATTTGTTTCAAAAATATCAAGGGAAATCGGGTCATTGTATAATCCTCCCACAAGTGACTATTGAAAATACTTTAAAGGTGATTTCCAGAAAATATAAACAAAATGGCTAAATCAGGGGAGGTCCATTTCTATTCTTTATTAAATCAAATACTTAACTCTGCCTCCTCTAACACATGCAGTTCTAGAATCCTCAACCAGCAGGCTCTGATGAGAATGCCAACCTGCATACATAAAAGAAGAGCGATAAACAGCCAGGCGGGGTGGCCTGCTATGTTCCCTAGTAGCAAGGAGAAACAGCCCATTAGCCTCCTGCAGGAACTCCTTTCCCTTCTGCCTCCTGCCCTCGGCCACAGTGTCCACTAAAGCTCTGAGTGCAGGCTATGAGGAAAG
>RJWJ010049134.1:0-10349 GCA_004363605.1 Indri indri | reverse complement strand
GCGTGTGGTTTTTGCCTTTATAAACCCCAGTGTCATAGTTCTCGGCGCGGCAGCTAGCCAACTTGGTAACGCTGTGCGCCCCTGCGCTGCGCTGGAAATAAAGCCTCTTGCTTTTTGCATCAAGTCTCGGTCTCCGCTCGCTTTTCAGGGTGGTCGTCTCTCCCCTGGGCCCACCGTGGAATTATCTACGGTCTAACAAAAGAAGAGTTGATTTTCATGTTAGGGAATAGAATAAAAACGAGCACAACCCAGGATTATGACATGGTTGTGAGCCACCACTGGGAGGATGAGAAAAAGGAGATGTATTATTATTCATTCGACAAGTAGGCACTGAGCACCTACTACTCATTTTCTGCTCTGCATGTGAATTCTGACCTTAAGCGGGTAATAGTAGCCAGTCAGGAAAGCAGACCAATAAAATACAATTAAATAATATCTAGATGGTTATATGGATAAGGCATGGGGGGTACAGAGTAGAAGGAACAGCTAAGTTTTCCTGGGGAGCCAGGAGGAGCTGATGCTTACAGTGACTCCCGAAGGGAGAGGGAGCTTGCAGGGGGCAATTGCTGAGTCTGCAGCACACGCCTGGTGCTGTGCGCCAAGCACTTTTCATGGATTTTCTCATTTAACTGTCACACTAGCCTATAAAATAAGTATATTTGTTTTTCTCCACTTTACAGATGTGGGGACTGACACCAAAGTGGGTTATGAACTCATGGGTATTACACAGCCGGTAGGTGAAGCCGGAACCCAGACCCAGGCTGCCTGTTTCCAGGGGCTGTGCTGCTGCCCGTTTCCCAGGCAGTATGTGTAGGCATAACCATGACACCTTGGTTTCAGCCTTCTGCCTGGTCTGTTGCTGGGCTGCATTTCCCCCGCTTCATCTACCCTAGTGAAAAAAGAAAATGGTTTTGGTGTACCATCCGTCTTTATTACAATGTAAGAGTTCAAGGGAATAAACCATAGACTGTCGCAATGAGCCCTCAACTTGGATTCTTCAGGTTGGCACAGGGTTACGGGCTCTTGGCTGCCCACCACGAAAGCAACCGAGAACTCAGATTGAAAGGAATAAAGATGCATTCAGGCTTTCTTGCTGCAGTTTCTCCCTATGCCCAGGACAAAGACGGTTGTCAGAGGCGTCCCAAGATTAACATGTTAGACCATTGTCTAAGCTACTCATCTGCCTCTCCTCCGTCACCCTCAGGATTTGACTGCTCCTACGCCAGCATGCAGTTTGGTTCTCCCTGTTGTCTTTGGCCTTTTCCTTTTGTTCTGAGAGCCCAGCACAACTCCAGACTCCAGGGGTAATCAGTCCACACCCTCCAGCTATTCCAGGTCACATGACCTCTTTCAGTCCCCACCACTGGCAGATGACACATTAACACCTGCATTTTCAAAGAACTCCAATAGGCTTTTATGACCTTTTATAAGATTCTTAGCCCCCATTTTCTTACTAGAACATGAAAACTCTGAAGTATCTCTTCCTGAAGTCAAAGCCACTTTTTTGGGAGTAGTAGAATTTTGTGAAAAGGAAGAGAGAACACATTCAAAACAGAGAATGAAAGATGCGACAGGATCACATGCGCAGTTCATAGCGGACAGTGAACTCTCTGGATGGTCAGAATGGGCAGAGCTCAATATTAAACTACAGAGAAGGTTCCATGAGCAGGCAAGACTTAAGAGAACTTAAAAGATGGGTATGAATTGAGGAGACAAGATAGCAATAAGATGTGGAATAATTAGGCATCAGATTACATTTTTCTATGAGTAATTTATCAACTTGATATAAGAAAATGCTTATGGGAGGCTGAGGCAGCAGTATCGCTTGAGCCCAGGAGTTTGAGGTTGCTGTGAGCTAGGCTGATGCCACAGCACTCACTCTAGCCAGGGCAACAGAGTGAGACTCTGTCTCAAAAAAAAAAAAAAAAGAAAATGCTTAAAAGAGAAATACTATATTTTATTCCTGCATACTCAGTAGCTGAAGTTACACAACAAATCAGCCCTCCATTTTGTAAAAGAAATAAAACCAAAATTTTCTGTAATAATTGTTCCTAGAATAAGAGATCAGACCATTCAAATTTAGATACAATTTATGAATAGAATACTACATTCCTTTACAACATTATCTTTAGAATTTGATTCAATTAGGGAATGTAAACATAATTGCTATTGGGTGAGATTGCCTCTGAATACAAAATATGGTTAGAAAGCTTAGCTCAGATTTATAATTAGTTGAGCAAAAAAAAAAGAAAGAAAGAAAGAGAAAGGGGAAGTATGGTGTTGTCAGCATGAAAAAGGGAAGTAATATGCATCTTTAGACAAAAGTTTTACAAAGGTATGCATAATAGTGATACTGTGTGTAAAATGGGATATATAGACATATATGCATATACATACAAAAATTACTTATGAACAGACACACTAGAAGCTAGAAACAAAGATTGTCTCTGCAGAGAGCAAAAAAGGAAATACCTCCTTTTCTGATTGAATTTCACACCATGTACTTCGATTATCAATTCTAAAAAAGAAATTTAAAAATTTAAAACATTTTCTCAAATTTCCAACTCTTAAATGTGAGAATAAATTCTCTCAGTTGGAAGAGAGAGATTGAAAAAGAAAGTAGGAAAGGAAGGAAGAAAGAAAGAAGAAAATGTGGCTAGAGATTCTGTTCTGGGAACTAAGGGTTGCAGAAAGAGAATAAAGCTCTGTTCACGTTATCCAAGTGTTCAAAAGGCAATTTCCCTGAGAAAGAGCTCCTCATTTAAGAGACCCCCTGAAAAGTAGAATCAACAACTACATGAACTTTATAAAGATGTGAAAGACTATGGGAGGATTCAAATTTCAAAGAGAACAAGAATATATAAGGAACTCAAACAACTCAATAGCAAAAAAGCAAATAATCTGGTTTTAAAATGGGCAAAAGATCTGCATAGATCTCAAAAGAGGACATATAAATGGCCAGCAGGCATATGAAAAAAATGCTCAATATCACTAATCATCAGATAAATGCAAATCAAAACCATGATGAGATATCATCTCACCCCAGTTAAAATGGCTTCTATCAAAAAGGCAAACTGTCGTGGCCCGCCTAGGGACGAGGAATGAACACAGAGAGACAAACAGACATACACACATAAAAGACGGTACAAGACTGCAGTGCCTTACTGCTGCAGTGTCTTTATTTATAACACAGCCTGTTTGGCAACTGTCCCACCCAATTTCTTTGTTCCTACCCTGTCCCGACTCAGCATGCCCTATTCCTTGTTGTTTTGTCTCCGGAGAGCCAATGTTTGCATCTGAAGCTCTCTAGCCCCTCATGTTTGCAGGGTCAGGGCGCCCTGGCTCACATGCAAGCCCCCAGGCATGTTCTCAGAACAGAACAAGGAAATATTCCCAGCTCCGGGCTACATGTGACCCGAAATGTCCTCTACACAAACAAAAAATAACAGATGTTGGCAAGGATGTAAAGAAAGAGGAATCCCCATACATTGTTGGTGGGAATGTAAATTAGTACATTCACTATGGAGAACAGTATGCAGTTTCCTCAAAAAACTAAAAATAGAACCACCATATGATCCAGCAATCCCACTACTGAGTACATATGCCAAAAAAGGAAGTCAATATATGGAAGAGATATCTGCACTCCCATGTTTATTGCAGCACTAGTCACAATAGCCAAGTTAATGGAATCAACCTATGTGTCTATCAATGGATGAACAGATAAAGAAAATGTGATAAATATACACAACAAAATAATATACAGCCATGAAAAAGAATGAAATACTGTTATTTGCAACAACATGGATGACCTGGAGGACATTACGTTAAGTTAAATAGGCCAGGTACAAAAATACAAATATTACATGTTCTCACTTATGTATGGGAGCTAAAAAATTGATCACATGGAGGTAGAGAGTAGAATAATGGTTACCAGAGGCTTGGAAGGGTAATGGGAAAAGGAAGGGATGGCTAATAGGTACAAAAATATAGTTACGTAGAAGGAATAAGATCTAGTGTTCAGTAGCATAATAGAGAGACTACAGTTAACAATAACTTATTATGTACTTCAAAATAACTAGAGAAATGGCTTTGGAACATTCCCAACACAAATGATAAATGTTTATGGAGATGCGTATCCCAATTACCCTGATTTGATCATTACACATTGTATGCTTGTATCAAAATATCACATGTACCCCATGAATATGTACTGTCATGTATCCATAAACATTTTTTTTTTAAATTTCAAAGAGAACCACACAAATGTAGAGTGAAGGGGCTCTGCCTTGTCCCCACACAGGGGCCATTATAGCTGGAAGGGACTCCAGAGGCAGGACCCTGTATATGTGGCAGGTAAATGTATATACTATATCAATACCCATTTCCTAGTAATTTTATGGAGTACTGCTTGCCTATCAAATTTCCCTCCAGGTAATCATGAAACTGTGACATGAAACAGACAGGCAGCATGTACTCCTCCCCTTTACCCCAGGACACATCATTTAAGTGCCCGTGTGACTATGCAAGCATTTTAAACAGTGACAGGTCTCCACATCTACCAAGAGGGGAATTCCATCTTTAAATGTCTATTCCCTTCACTCAAGGCCACTGAGCATGTGATGGCAATTTTCTTTTCTGAATTCTCACTACTAGCTGCTTCTTGCTTCATGCATTCAACTCCCCCACTTTCAATTTGCCTGAGGCTCAATGGAAGTCCCCAGATTTTTACTTTTCTAACACTGAGTCCATCTTTAAGCAGATGTTTTGTGCTGGATCCAGCTCTGAGAAAAGCATTTAGGAAAATAAAAAGTAATTTACTTGCATGGAAGTTTAACAAGAGAGTCCAAGCTTTCAAAAGACTAGTGTAAACACAAAACAAAAACAAACAGGAGATCCTAAAATAAACCAAAAAAAAAATCAAAATACACCCACATCCATATCCACACACAAGATGAGTTATGTTGCCAAGTTCATGGTTAGTCTGTTCCTGTTGGGAAACAGCAATTTTGTCACAGTATTTTCACTACAAAGGTCATCTTCAGACATCAACCTTGAACTAGCCATGGATAAAATTATTTGATACAGAATCAATAACTTTCAGGAAAGTCTCATGGCTTTATTTATTATGGGGACTCTAACCAGACAGAGTGAGCCTGTGGGGATTTTCTTTTGGTTTACCTCTGTCTGCCAAGTGCTTTTCTTGTTTTTATCTGACTAGGATACACAGCTGCAATATGTACACTAACTCATCGTAGAGGCAGAGAAAGATGCCGGCTTTGCTTCTAGAGAGTGTCAACAGAAAGGAACCCCAAACTCTGTTAAATAATTTAAAGAGATTTATTCTGAGACGAATACGTGTGACCAGGCCCAGAGAACCTCACTCAAGAAGCCTTGAGCAAGTGGTCTCCCTGTGGTTGGGTTACAGTTTGTTTTACACATTTCAGGGAGACAGGAATTACATGTAAAGTCATAAATCAATACACAGAAGGCGTACATTGATTTGGCCCGAAAAGGTGCGGCATCTCAAAGCAGGGACTTACAGGTTTAAAGGTGGGTTAAAAGATTCTTTGATTTGTAATTGGTTAAAGAAATGAAGCTTTGTCTAAGGGCTAGGAATGTTTTAAGTTAAGATAAGGAAGTCTGTTAGTCAGAGTCAAGTCATCAGACATACACTCTGACTCAAGTGATCTGTTAAGTAAATTGATGACCTGCAGATGTGGTTTAAGCTTTTCCTTGCATAGCCTTAGGCCTGTTAATGAGTTACAAAGGATATCTCCAAGAAGGGAAAGAGGCATGTCTGACCTCCTTTCTCATGGCCAGCAACTCAGCTTTAGGGTATTTCTGGGGTCCCTTGGCCAAGAAGGGGTCCATTCAATCAGCCAAGGGGCTAAGATTTTATTTTAGTTCACAATATACTTAGTGTTAAGAGATAATGAGGTAATAGGATTAATCCCAGTGAGGCCAACACTCTTTTTGCCACCACCACTATCCTCACTTCCTGCTACCCCCACTCCCTTCCTGAACCATCAGCAGCAACAACCACAAAGAAGCTCAGAAGAAGATTTTCCAAAAGTGCCAAAAGTTGGCTAGCAGTCCTCTTTAAATACAGACCTATCTACTTCACATCAATTCTCTAGCCTACCCAATCTTGGACACTTTCCTATCACAAAACTAGGTCAAATATCTTATCACCCCGACTGAACAGTTCCTGTCTCTCTCTAACAGAAATCTCTCCTGCCTCTATCTAAGCCCATTCTTTCTTGTGTCATCTTCCTAGAAATTATGTACTCCTGAAAAACAATAATTTGAAGACAATAATCAATTTGCTCTTAGCTTCTTTCCTCTTGGCAAATCTATTTCATATCTATTTATCATTGTTTTTTTTAAAAATGAATCTCCTTGTAACGGAGATAAAGTTCTGAAAAGAGGCAGTGAAACATTTTACAAATTGTCTCTTTAAAACTCTCCACCCTTTTTGGAAATTAAAACCTTCATCCCTTCCCAAGGCCAGTAATCAAAGGAGCAGAAAAATGTTCTCTGCTATTTGTCCTCTAGTATCTTAAACCACAGGAGATGGCTCAATGGAGTTGTCCGGACAAGGGTCACCAGATGCGGTCACTGGAGATAAGATTGACCAAACCCACCAATTATAGTTAAACAACAATAGCCTGAAACCATGGCATGTGACCTTGGTCACATAGACCTGAGCTCAACCACTGAAAACGCCCCTTTAAAAAGCCCTGTATTTCTGCTTAAATGCAGAATGGTGGTCTTTGAGATGCTAGTCTGCTGCCCTCCTCATTTGCCAGCAAATTAATAAACTTCTCTTTCCTTTTCCTCAAACCACTTGTTCTTCTTCCATTCTCACTGATTTGGCCTCAGGGACAAGTACCAAACTTTTGGTAACATCCTTTTCCTTAAGCATGTTGTTGTTCTTTGTTAACCTTTTCCTTTTAGTTGAGTTAATCAAAACTGAACACAATGCTCTACGCGGATCTTGCTAATGCAACATATGAAAGAAGAGCTACTACTTTGTTTTTATGGTTTATATATTCCATTTTAAGACATCTCATCATTAGCTGGCTTTTCACAACAGCACTCCAATGTAGCATGTATTTTTTTCATGTATTTATATTCAATTGTGCCTCCCAATTCAAAGGGTTATCGACAAGTATAATGGAATTATGCAAGCAAAGTGCTTATCAGATTGCCTGGCACACAGAGAGCACTCCATAAATGGTGACTATTGTTCTTCTTGATACTTTGGACTAGAAAGCCAGTGAAGTATATAGGGGAGAGGGTTTGCTCAAAGTGCATCGTAGAATATATTTAGGTAGTAAATAGTAAAATATTTGTGTTCCCCACTTTAAGACAATTCATTATGTGAAAATTGGAATTTACAGAACTAAGGTGTGACTTGCGTATCTAGGAAAACAAAGCGCTTTGCCCTTGCTCAGACTGTCTGCTTCATTCTCTGGGCTGCCTGCTGCCTTCTAAGCATCAGACTCCAACAGCCAGGGACTGAAAACAGTCTTCCAAGTTGCTCAGTTAGATAAGGGAGCTCAGTAAAGGAATGGTCTGATAGCACATATTAAGCATTATTATACAGGATCCAAACATTCCTGGAATCTGAAGCAAATCCAGACAGGAGTTGTATTTATGGCTAAGAACTCAACATGAAATAAATCTGAGATATGACAACTATTATAACATGAAAGTAAACAACTATAAACCACTATACCTTTAAAAGAGTAGAAGTTTGATCCAAGACTAATAAAATGGGCATTAATATATGTACACACTGATTACGTAACTGGCTCCATGAACCCCTATATGTTTTTTATAAACCTCTCCCTTAACTAACTACTTGTCCCTTTAAATTGTTTCCCAGAAATGATGGACGTGAATTCCTGGCCTCAAGTGATTCCCTTGCCTCAGCCTCCCAAAGTACTGGGATTATAGGTGTGTGGCTCACCCCAGCCTGAAACGATGGATTTTCCACAGGACAAAGGAGTTGAGATTCTGAAGGCCACAGGACACACATCCGGACAGCAAGAATCACCATCCCCCACAACCCGAACAATGCATGTAGCCACCCTTGTGAGATATGCATTGCTCTCCTTTAAAAGCCCATGATATCCTTTAGTGGGAGAGACAGATTTGAGGCAGCTTCTGCCATTCCCCCAGCAAGATATCTGTCATATTAAAAATTCCTTTCTTCCTTGTCAATCCTCATTATCTCAATAATTAGATTTTTGTGGGACAAGCAACTGGACCTAGATGGAAACCCCTTGTGATTTTGACAACCCCTTGCAATTTTACACAAAGGGCCTCAATGAATTATTAAATGCTCATCTGGTTTTATTGGACATAACAATTATAACAGCTTTGCTATATCATAGTTCTAGCCTAAAATGAATATAGCATCCAGAACAATTAAGAAATAAACATTTACTCAGCAATACATTTGTGTGTCACCCTAGAAATTTCACAAACAAGCCGGATGTTCCAGGTTGCTTTCTAAACAGTTTTCCAAGGAAATTTGAGAAGATGCTTTCCCCCTCCCACCCTGGATAGATTGCCTGAAGCAAGAGGAGACATGCACAACCTTTCTGCTTACAGAAGAGCTGGGCTGAGCATTAACTCTCATGAATGTTTGATGATGGTGCTGTTCTTTTCCACTGAAAGCATTTCTTTTCTAAAGTAATGGCTGACCCTACACTTCCACCCTTCACCCTTCGTGGCCTCATAAGTTACAAAGTGCTACCAGGAGCTGCTTGGCATCAGTGGGTTCCCAGGAGACACTTAATGTTCAGTCTTCTCAGCCCTCACTTCTGGGAAGCATTTGTCATGTAACAGAGGACATCACACTTCAGAGAAAGGCAATAAAAATTATCAGATTACAGGCTTGCGGGCTGGTGGGATGGCAGATGAGGAGGAAGACCCCACCTTTGGGGAAGAAAATGAAGAAATTGGAGGAGGTGCAGAAGGTGGACAGGGTAAAAGAAAGAAACGTTTTTCTAAAGAATTGAGATGTATGATGTATGGCTTTGGAGATGACCAGAATCCTTATACTGAATCAATAGATATTCTTGAAGACCTTGTCATAGAGTTCATCACTGAAATGACTCACAGGGCAATGTCAATTGGAAGACGAGATCGAGTACAAGTTGAAGATATCTTCTTCTTGATTTGAAAGGACCCAAGGAAGTTTGCTAGGGTTAAAGACTTGCTTACTATGAGTGAAGAATTGAAACGAGCTAGAAGAGCACTTGATGAAGCAAACTATGGGTCTTGACGCCTTTTGTACTTTCTGAAACTCCATTATGGTCTAGGGAAAACATGTATAATAATTGTATATTTTCTGCAGTAAGGTCCTGATAGCAACCTATATAAACGAAAGATGAAAAACACAGTTTTCTGCCTTTATTTTCATGTCTTTGATTTTAGAATGATATTGAATTAATTGCCTGCCTTTATAGGACCATACTTGAATTACTTATTTGGTTTTAATGACCACACATAAGTTAAAGTACCTTGCAAACCACGCAGTTCCTTCTGACTTTTGACTATATAAAGGATGAAATAGTATTAATATTTATGTGTAACATATATTTGTGCTGTTGTAAGCTATACTGCAGGTGTTTAATATGTGAGATCTAAATGGCATCTTTGACTCCATGATAGCTGAACCATGCGCTTTATGTATTCTGAAGTTTTTATACAAAAGTAGTCTGAGAGGTTATTATAGTGAACTTCTTTGTGTTTCTTTTAAGGAGATGATATAGGAAAATACAGTTTTTTTGTAAGAATGTTTATCTGTTTTAAAACCTAACTTTTTAAAATATTCTTTTCTTCAGATAACAGGAATGATTTTATTTTTTGGAGAAACCAAAAGTTTCCTGTGAATACTTCTGTGTTGGGAGACTTTTTTGATTTAAAAACCTTTTGGGGGCTTATAACATACTATTTATTAAGTTTTGGGATAGCTCATTTTCCCACATCAGATTAAAGCTTCCAAAAATAAATGCTTTCAGTAGCACGAATGGCATTGCTTAAAAATTGAATGGCATTGATGGCAAGATGAACATTTAGGATAGTGTTTTATTAACACATTTGTAACTACTGGTTCATTGTGGAAATGTGTACTTGATGAAAACCATATGTGTCTATGGAAATGACTTTTGCAGTTCAGGATATACAGGTTTTGTGTATGTATAGCTTATTGTATTAAATTGTTATTGCATTGAGCTTAAAATAAGGATTAAAATTGCAGTTAAATATATCACCGAATGTTACTCTTTGTGAAATTGAACTTTTCATGTGCCACTTATAAGCATTACCTATAA
>RJWJ010049133.1:0-10352 GCA_004363605.1 Indri indri | reverse complement strand
CTCATTACATCTCCAGCCCCTTGACCTTTTATCATTCTCCCGACAACTCTTTGATTTCACTTCCTCTCTTATACAGCTTAGTTACTATAATCTAACACTTTAATATTCTGTTCCCAATATCCTAAACTCTTTTGCCCAGTTGTTCTTCTGTCCTAACTCTTAGTATGTTACTAACCCTAGGGGAATCTATTTATCTGCCTTTACCAAACCCACTCAGGTCCTGACATTCTGCTGAAGAAAAATCCTATGCTAGACAGGTTAATGCTGCCACTAACCCTAACTCTCACATGTCATAAAAAGATATTTATGTTACTTAGCCAACTCTCCAGTTCTTCACCATGATTATTCTAAAATGTTTCCCATTGTCCTGAAAATCTGATACCCTCTCTTATACCTCCAAATTCTTAGTCACTCTCAGATTTTCTCATCTCCTACTTTACTGAGAAGAGTGACTACAATAGGCAATTTCCTCTACTTGTTATCTTAAGACCTACAAACTTATATCTGCACCCACTTTTTCCTCCTGTCATCCTTCTACAATCCATTCAACAAACATTTACTGTGTGCCTACTATGTGCTAGGCACTGTGCTAGGTGCCAGAAATACAAAGAAGATGTAAATAGATATAATCTCTTACCTCACGGAGCTCATAGTTTGACAGAGAAGAGATCTATCAAATAACCTATCTAATAATCAATTGATTACATTTGCAATAAGTGCCATGATGAAAACAGGGTGGTATAAGATCATATAACAGGGGACCTGACTTATTTAGAGTAAGACTGCAGATAAGTAAGGTAAGTAGGAGTTGTTGAGGAAAAGATGCGTATATGTGGAAGGAGTTTCAGCCAAGAGCATGGATAAGAGCATGTCGAGTCCAAGGAAATGACAAATGGTCGATGTGTCAGGAGTACAGAAAAACAACAAAAGATGAGGTTGAAGGCAGACTGATTGTTGTTATTCATGCTAAGGATTTTGGCCATTTAACTAATAACGGAGAGACATTTTAAGCAGGGAAATATATGATTAGGAAATATCAATCTGTATATATCAACATAGAAAGATATTCACAATATAGGCAAAATAATGAGTTACTAAATAATATGCATGGTATGTATGATTGCATATATGAAAAAACTATTCACACACAATAAAAGTCTAAAAGGAGACACATTAGACACTAAAAAATTAGAAATATATGTAATCGGGTAGGAAATATGATTGAGAGTGGAATTATGATTGCTGTTTAGTTTTCTTTGTTTTCCTTGTTTATATTTTCTTTATGTTTTCTAATTATTTGGTAATTAACATATATTCTTTTCTTATAAGGAAAAAGTTTTTTTAAGCTTAAAAATCCAAAGCTAAATAATTCGGGATTTTATATACACCAATGTTCCCTCTCATCTGTACTTATAATGGATTACACATAAAAAAGGGAAAATAAATTGAAATTTTGGCACTGAAGGAGTAAATGAAAAGCTATTTCATGCTTAAGACACCACAGGAATTTTTCTTCTTGATGTGATACTATGCTAAAAGGTTCTCTAGAGACTTGAAAGTGTTAATGCACCTCTCTAAGTACCCAACAAAAAGTAAGATGGAGCAGGTTAAAACGGGCCTTCAAAATTGAATGGATGCCTGAGTAAAATCCAGTTAGCGGCATCCGCTTCCAGAGCTGAGACTAAGAACCCATTTCCCTTAAAGGAGTCCCTGGTCCAAATTATGTCATTCTTTTAGGAATCCAGGTCTCTCCATGACTGATCCAGCTTAGTTTAGGACTCTTGGGACCTCAGCACCTTGGTACATAATGTACCAGTGGAAGAGACTTTCACTTGGAACACTCACTGAAATGAATGAATTAATGGAAAAATAATTAAATTAATAATATGGCTAAGAGGGCAGTGCAGGCATCAGAAATTTTGAGAAGCTTAACAAAATAATAATAACAGTAATGATAATAGTAATAGCAAAAGTAAAATAATAGTTGCTATAAGGTAAGGCAAAATACAGCTCTTAGAATCTACTAAAATTGACACTAAAGAATGATTATCAGAAAAATGTCTCAGTTTGGGCTGCTATAACTAATGCCATAAACTCGGTAGCTTAAACAGCAAATATTCCTTTCTCATGGTTCTGAGGCCAGAAGTCTGAGATCAGGGTGTCAGTATGGTTGGGTGCTTGATGAAGGGTCTCCACCTGGTTATGTTCTCGCATGCCTTCCTGGGTACGTGCACATGGAGAGATATAGCTCATGTTGCATTTTCTTTTTGTAAGGGCATTAATTTTATCATGGGGGCTCCACTCTCATGACCTCATCAAAATCTAATTATTAATACCTCCCAAAGGCCCCACCTCCAAATGCCATCACATTGGGGATTAGGGCTTCACCATAGGAATTTGGGGGAAGGAGGGACACAAATATTCTGTCAATAGCGAATACCAACATATTAATTTACAGAGGCAGAATGTCTCCTTAGTCATACAATAATTGGTTACACATTAAACAATGCCATTATTTTTATAAAGAAAAAAAATGAGTCAACAAAAGTGGAGTAGTCAGCATGAATGCCCAGAAAAAAGAAGATATCAGAGAGAAAATTTGGCAATACTCCCTCAGCATGTTCAGTGGAGGAGAGATGTCCGAATCGTAACACTGCTATATTGGGTCCCTGTGGCAAGTGACCCTTCTCCGGAGGCTGAAAAATCAGGTTATTATAGGGTGATGTCATTAGGCATTTAAACATTACAATTCTCCCTCTTTCCTTCTCAACTGTCACCACCCTTTCTCTCATTCCATGTTCACTAAATAGCTTCTGATTGTAATGTGCTTTCCCACGCAGATTTCCTACGGGGAAGGAATGTGCTGCTCTTGCAGACTTGAACAGTCCACACACAGCTACATTTCTCTTCTTAGCTAGCTGTCATTCTCATTTACACAAGCTGTCTTTCATGAGCTCCTCTGGCATATGTTGACTATCTAGAGGCTAAATATAGTCTAAGAATGCTAAGCAACAGGGTGAACTTTCCTGGCTATTTTACTAATTGATAGAATTTGGTTCCTTGCTCACATCTTCACCCTGCCAGCTTTGCGGTGGATTTAAACATTCGTGTGGCTGTCCCATCCAACATGCTGGCCTCCCAGCTCTTTGACATGCCCGTATTCCATTAGCTTTTCCTTCACTCCACCTCAGCCACCTGCTCCTATGCCATACTCTAGATCTCGTGGCCACCCGAAAGTGTTCTACATCCCAAATCACGAACTCTGGTTTCTTATTCCCTGACTACAAGCTTTCCTCTTTCTAGCTTGCTGGTTCACTGCTCTCTTGTCAACTGCCTCCTAAGTTTCTTTAAGGAATCAGAGCAATGCAGGCTTTTCTCACAGATTTTTATTGTCATTTTCTAAAGATTTTTACTCACTCACCTTTCTTGTTTATTGTTGTAAAATATACGTAACATAAAAGTTACCATTTTAACCACTGTAAGTGTATAGTTCCGTGGCACTAAGTACTTTCACATAGTTGTGCAACCATCCACCTCCAGAACTCTTTTCATTTTGCAAAACTGAAACTTCATACCCATTTAACAATAACTCCTCATTCCTCCTCCCTCTATCCCCTGGCAACCACCATTCTACCTTCTGTCTCTGTGAATTTGACTACTCTAGGTACCTCACACGAGTGGAATCATACAGTATTTGTCATTTTGTGACTGGCTTATTTCACTTAGCATAATGTCCTCAAGGTCCATCCATGTTATAGCATGTGTCAGAATTTCCTTCCTTTCTAAGGATGAATAATATTCCGTTGTATGTATATGCCATATTTTGTTTATTCATTCATTTCTCAATGGATACTTGGGTTGCTTCCACCTTTTGCCTATTATAGATAATGCTATAATAAACATGGGTATACTCATTTGTCTTTCTTATTGCCAATCTGAGAGGTTCTATAACTTATTTGATTATGAACCAAACCAGTACTTAAAGGATTCCTAAAATATTTGTCATTTATCTTCCATCTTTGCTTTTTCTGAAAATGGTAGCAATAATTCAGACCTAACTTGTGATGGTGCTTTTTGACTAAGCTATTTTATACTTGTAAAATGCTGTTCATTGATTGGGTATGCTATCAATGGGTATGGGTACACTGTTAATGTTGGGTAGCTAACATATGTTTATAAACACCCAAAGGTATGTGAGGTACCACCCTAAGAAGATTCAGACTAATAATACGGCTTTCAAATATAGTTTTTCAAAGGGATTTCTAATTAATTGCATGGCCAACTCTCCTGTCCTTCAGGTGCATGTGAGAATTTTATTTCCCTGCTCTCCTTGCAGTTAGGAGAGACTAGGTCTGGTGAATGGGTTGCAAGAAGAAGTGCATGTGTGTCTCTTTCAGGTGGAAGCAGTGTGGGGCTACCTTTCTGCCAAAGCTCTCCCTCTCTGCATCAACTAAGGAGGCTATTTGTTCCAGATGGTACAGCAATAGGATGGTGGAACCCCTAACAAATGATCACTGAGTAGCCACATGGAAGGCATTTGCCCTGGACAGTTGCCCAGAATTTCAACAAACATTTTGTAAGCGAGAAACAAACCACAGAGATCTGTGGGGTTATTTGTATCTATAACATAACCTAGCCTGTCTTAACTGATGCAGTAGTGGACTTTAAGTCAATTGTGGGTTGATATACATTTAATAACCATACACCTATTAAAATGAATAAGTCTGGAACACAACCTCCCCAAATATATTAATTTTAAAAAGCAAGATACAGAGTACAGTGTATAGTATGTTACCATTTATGCAAAATACAAATGAACACTTACATATGCATTGAATATCTGTCCAGATACTCAAAAACCTGGTAAGAGTGTTTGCCTCTGCGAAGGGGAAAGAACACACAGGTGTGGGTGTGAGGCATTTTTTTTTAACCACATGCATGAATTATCTGAAATATGTATGTATTAAAAGCAGCAATGAAAGCCTAAATTAATCCAATTCTTAGGGGATCAGAAAGAAAAGAATAAATTTGAGAAATTATTCAGAAGGCAGATTGACAAGACTGGATAGTTTGTAAGTATTAAAAATATGGAACAGGAAGTAATCAGAGATGATAATAACGTAAGTCCCATGAAGGCAAGAATTTTTGTCTGTTTTGTTCATTGATAGTAGCTATTGACTGGTTGAATAAAATATCAATCTTTGTTAGGCTGAAAAAAATTTTTTTGTCTTTCGCAATTTGCATATGTTTAGAAATAGGTAATGTCTTTTGTACGTAATGAGATTTCAATAAAATGATATTGGTCATATATTGTACTTTCAGTTGCAGTTAACTATTTAATAAGAATATATATATATATATTTTTTTTTTTTTTGAGAGAGAGAGTCTCACTCTTTTGCCTGGGGCAAGTGCTGTGGCGTCAGCCTAGCTCACAGCAACCTCAAACTCCTGGGCTCAAGCAATCCTACTGTCTCAGCCTGCCGAGTAGCTGGGACTACAGGCATGCACCACCATGCCCGGCTAATTTTTTCTATATATATTTTTAGCTGTCCAATTAATTTCTTTCTATTTTTGGTAGAGACGGGGTCTTGCTCTTCCTCAGGCTGGTTTCGAACTCCTGAGCTCAAACAATCCGCCCGCCTCGGCCTCCCAGAGTGCTAGGATTACAGGCGTGAGCCACCGCGCCCAGCCAAGAACATGTTTTTTTTAAAAAGATAAAATCAGACCGTGGAAATATGGAATCAAACCTAATGATTTGGAGTTTACCAGGTTTTAAATGGCTGGAACTTAAAAGTCTGTATGAACTGATGGCTACCTAAAAAGTATAAGCTGTTTCAGAATTCAAAAGTCACTTTAAGAAAATAATTTTGGCTTTAAGTTATGATAGCATTTATATACAGTTATTCCTGAATTTTGTTTCAAAGCATCCAAACAATAACACTCATTTGTTTCAAGTTACCATATATTTTGCCTAATAGATCTAAGGTTTGCTTTCTTTCTCTTCTCTTGTGCTTTGTTGGAATTTTGCATTGATATAAATAGCATTGCCCATGAGAACTGTTCCCTTCTTTTTCCTGAGAATTTTGAAGAGATTTTTCAACCACGTAACCTAATGGTAGTTCTATCATATGTCATAAAAAAATTTTTAATTTTTCAAACGCGTAAGGGAACAAATTGCTTGGTGTGGAGGGAACCTCTTTACACGCAAGCAGCCAGTTCTGTCACCGGATAAAATGGAAGAGGTACTGAAAGTCCCCGTAACTCGATGAGGCAGAGTGGATCACCTTTCTCTTCACAAGCAAAAGTAGCCCAGTAACCCAGAAAGGGATCTGGGAGGCATCCCCAGTAGCAGAGTCCTGCCTCCCAGTACCTATGCTATGGGCACAGGTGCAGGCAAGAGCCTATCTGATTCTGTAGATGACTGGGTTCACATCAACCTAGATCAAGCCTAAATCAAGAGGCCTTAACATTTTAAGCTGCTATTTGTAACTCAGCCTCCTCCCTGCGATCCAGACAATTTCTGACTAGTGCCTGGTGCTGCACGGCTCTTAACATTTTCACATACCATGCAGCTGGTACTCTGGCATCTCTTGTAGTCTCTATGCTGAAAGCTTTTTCCCTGACCCTTTCGCTTTCAGATTTATTTCTGCTTTCTCAGTACCTGACCTCATTCATACCTTTTTTCTTGTCTTTGGCATCCCTTTTCCATCATAATTTATACTCACCGCTTTAATTATGCTGCTTCTGACAGCTTGGGGGAAAATACTTCACCTGGCCCTGCTTGGCATCCACCTTCTCTCAGGCTTCTGCAGGCAAAACCTTGCAGCATAACCTGATCCCTTGAATGGAATCCAGACAAGCAAATACAATATTTCAAGAGAATGCATCCAGGAAATCATATAATTATTAGTCACCTCCAGTATCGTAAGAAAATGCCACAGTCAACTTAACACTACATTTGTCAGTATTTTATGATAGTCTGGCCTCAAAAGTTAAACCCCATTTCCAGAGATTATAAGAGATTGTCAATATTCTTTTGCAACACTGATATTGTATTATGTTGAAACAAGGTTGTTTTAAAAGTAAATTACTTTGATAGAATTATAGATCTAAAAATTTTCTCTTTTCATTTTACTTACAGGTTGACTTAATTATTTGTATGCATATACCACATACTAATTATCATGATATTACATAGTTGATTTTCTAGTTAGCTTTTTATGTGAGGGGGCAAGGGCTTCCAGCATTTAGGTCAGAGATGCGGGCAGAATCTTCTGTTGTGTAATCCCTTCTGTTACAGAAGCCACAGGGGCCAAATACCCCACCTTCAAACTCCTGGAAACTTTCACTCAGACATGTGACCAAAGCTCTTCATCAGAAATTTTTCTTGAGAAATATGGGGACACTGAAAAATTATTGATGGCGATTTACTGGAGGTGTTTATCTTAAGAGAGAGGCAATTCTCCTTATGGTCCATCCTCATCTAAACTCATTTCTCCAGACTTGTAAAGAGAGTCAAGTCTCAGAATGCTTTTGGGGGGGTTATAAGGTCGTACAAAGAAGGAAAAGTCCAATACAACAGAAGATTTGCATGACTAGGAGGCATCCCAGATATCCCTTATGTTGGATCTATACACCTCTTCATCCCCTTGTATAGTGGCAACTACATTTACCTCGAATAGTCAGATTCAATTCCTCTAAGCATCGCTATAACCAAGGATTCCACTAGTCTATATGGCGTCTTTATACAAATTAGGAAAAGATGTCCTTTCTTTCAAGATACTTCACTGATATCAGAAAACTGATATCATATACTGATTTTATTAAAACAAGATACTTTACTGCCATAACCTCCAAAATTATCCTTTGATATATATAAATAGTGTATATTATTATGTAATATATATTATATTAATATATAATCCTTATATATAATATATGTTATCTTTTTATGTATATATGATTCCATAATGTAAACAGCACACCTGTGTGTGGCAGAAATGACTATGAGCCTCTTCTTAGCCTGTTTTCCAATGGCATGAGGAAACAAATGGCTAGATGGAGGTTGTTGCTTCCAATTCGGTGGAATCATACTTTTTTTATCTGGTGGAAGAAATCTTTGAGTACCAAGAATTTTATTTTTTTATTTTTATTTATTTTTATGTTTAAATTTCTAGCTTTATTTTCATATTTTTTTAAAAAAAACTTTGTCCAAATAATTCTGTCAAAGGATTTTCCAAGCACCACACTATATTTCCATTATCATTTTCTTAAGTACCAAGAAATTTAAATCAGCAAAGCCTAAAAAAGGAAGGAACAGAGGATCATTAAGTTTAACAGTAAGGGGAGCCACTCCCAATTCCACCCATTGGTTCATGGACACATACAGCATTACTGTATGCTATGGTCTGAATATTTGTGTCTCTCCAAAATTCATATGCTGAAACCTACCCTCGTAGGTAATTCTGTTAAGAGGTGAGGCCTTTGGGAAGTAATTAGGTCATGAGGGCTCTGCCCTTATGAATGAGACCAGTGCCCTTATAAAAGAGGTTGGAGAGAGCTGTCTTGACCCCATTTCTGCCTTGTGTGGGTGCAGCAAGAAGACACCATTTATGAAGCAGAGCAGACACCAAATGTTCCAACACTTTAATCTTGGACTTCCCTGACTCTAGAACTATGAGAAATAGATTTCTGTTGTTCATAAATTACCCAGTGTAAGGTATTTTGTTATAGCAGCCTGAATTGATTAAGACACTACAGGAGAAACAGCACCAAGTATTTGTCACTGATTCACAGCACATACTGCATCTACAGATAGCACCCCAGATTGGCAAGATACTGTTTCCTAAGCTACATAATTGAAAATTCAACAGGCATTCTGCCATTTTATAAAGGCAAATTGCTTTTAAGTGATGGGGCATGTGACATCTGTGATCCCATGGGCATCAGTATAGTGCCTTATTTCAGTAAAAGGTAAATTGATCAAAAGTAATATTTTGAAAGAGAGGTTGCCAATGAATAAAGCGCTCACTAAATTCATAGATGGTGGTGCTTGCAGATGTACGGCAGTCAGTTAAATTCAAACCCAAAATAAATGTCTATTCCAATGATGGCAAAAACTGACCCTCCCTGAAGAAATGTAATCAGCTTGATATCAAGAGCCTTTCTGGTCCCCCTGGAGTTGAATACTACACTGGAGGCTCATGTCTGGTTACTGCAGATGTACATTTGGAAACTCAGCAGTGGTAGTAGCCAGGCCAGGCTTGGTGAGGGGAAGTCCATATACTTGAGCCCACACATAGGTTATATTTGTCTCAGTGTGATCATTCTTTTCATGAGCTTATCAAGCAAGCACAAGAGTATCTCAAGGAATGTCCAACGTTATTGCAAATCTCTCTTATTCAGCCTCTACCAGGACCCAATAGCAACCAAAAGCTCTTTTCAAAAGGGGAATTTTTGTTTGGCAAAGTGGATGTGCTTATGCTCAATCACCCTAGGGACCTCTGCTGTGACTTTTCTATTGGAATTTCCACAGTGTTTAGAGAGCATTTCAATCAGTGGCAGAGACTTTGAGTCCTATTGCATTCACTAGGTCACAAAAGCCAAGTAGCAGAGCTGCCTGCCATGAAGCTTGGAATATTTAGCCTTTTCTAGTCCCAGGTCACAGTCAAAGCTTGCAGCCATTTGGGTCACCCTGTAAATGCATTAAAAAATACACCCATATTATTGGTTGCTTCCCAAATCTAATAAGGTCTATCAAGTGTTATGTTTCTTTCTTTAATGGTATCGGATGCAGGGCATTGGGTGTTCTTCATACTGGAAAGGATACACCTATTTTCTTCAGACAAGTGAGAGGTCCATCTAAAGTCACTGCTATTTTCTGTTTTTTGGGTTTTATCAACATGATACAATAACATAGTTGTTTACCGTATACCCTTTGAAATGGTGAGACAATCAAGTATTCTATGGACCACATTGTGGCACAGAGCTCAAGAGTTTGTTGCAATCTTGAAACAAGGTAAGTATACTACTATTCCTGACAAGTGAAAGTAAACTTCTTTGAGATTCTCTCTTTTTTTTTTTTTTTTGAGACAGAGTCTCACTCCGTCGCTGGAGCTAGAGTGCTGTGGCATCAGCCTAGCTCACAGCAACCTCAAACTCCTGGGCTCAAGTGATTCTCCTGCCTCAGCCTCCTGAGTAGCTGGGACTACAGGCATGCGCCACCATGCCCGGCTAATTTTTCTATTTTTAGTAGAGATGGGGTCTCACTCTTGCTCAGGCTGGTCTTGACCTCCTGAGCTCAAGCCATCCTCCTGCCTCAGCCTCCCAGAGTGCTAGGATTATAGGCATGA
>RJWJ010049132.1:0-10353 GCA_004363605.1 Indri indri | reverse complement strand
TTAGCGTGGCTGTGCAGTGACGTCCTTCCAAAGAGCGTGGAGAGGGGGACTAGCTTTCCTGTGGAGAAACTGGACGAGCACAGCCTCAGCCAGGTGACCAGGATGGGTGATCAAGGAGGCCGCCAGCGCCAGTGCGGTCGGGGGACAGCTGGCAAAGCAGGGGCCCTTCCTCCCGCGGAAAACCGTGGAGATGAACAGATGCTACGACAGTTCATGCTCGACCAGACTGTTTCTCAGCAAAGACAAGGTGGGGCTGGGCACGTGAGACGCGCAGAAGGTTCAAGGACAGCCACTGAGACCCGGAAAAGGAAGCGGAGGGGGGGAGCCCAGCCAAGGGAGGGCTGAACAGCGACCCTGCGGCCCAGACGACGCGGAACCCTGTGTGTAACAGGGACGGGAGTGGTTAGCCCTCTCGTCCAAAAGCCCCGCCGGGCACCCCACAGGCTGGAGCTCGGCAGAGGCGAGACCGGCGCTGCAATGGCTGATACCAGAGTCCGCGTGGAAAAGGGGAAGAGAAGGCGGGCAGGACAGGCGAAGGACCTGTCACTGCACCCCGACAGACTCAGAGGACTGAAAAGGTGGGACTGAGGCTGGGGTCACGGGGACCTGTAAGACTTCAGAGGCGGCACCATTCGGGTGACAGTGAGATCTGCGTGTGGCCGTGCGGGACAGGTTGCTACACCCCAAAGCGGGTTGGAAGGAGAAGGTGACGCACCTACAGCCCAGGCGTGTCTCCAGCCTGGGGGCAGAGGGAACCGAATCGGGGTGGGGAACACTGCGGAGCCCCGGCGCCCTCGCTCCGCCCGGCGAAGGAACGCGCACTCCGACCATCCGCCGCAGCGTGCTGTGATCACGTTCCCCGGCGTTCCCGCCGTCCGCTTGCCTTCATGAGATATTTAGCGTGCCATATAAAACCAAGATTTTCTTCTCAAATTGCTGACTGTAAAGAACAGAATATTAAGTTTTAAGGGAAAAAACCCCCAGAATATTAGCCCAACTGAAGTCAAGTCTCAATAGTATGCTAGCAGATTATCCACTCTGTGAATAGTAACCTTACTTAACCTTTCTAGAAAGGCCTTTTATGTTAAAATATTTAATCAGGGGCCAGGCACGGCAGCTCATGCCTGCAATCCTAGCACGGTGGGAGGATCGCTTGAGCTCAGGAGTTTGAGACCAGCCTATGCAAGAGCTAGACCCCATCTCTACTAAAAACAGAAAAATTCCCCATAATACTCTGAAATAAAATTTTAAAAAATAAAATTAAAATTAAAACATTAGCCAGGAATGGTGGCGCATGCCTATAGTCCCAGCTACTCAGGAGGCTGAGGCAGGAGGATTGCTTGAGCCCAGGAGTTTGAGGTTGCTGTGAGCTACGATGACACCACTGCACACTAGCCTGGGTGACAGTGAGACTCTGTCACTCACTCACTCACTCACTCTAAAGTAGCACTTGGACACTGCAGATCAAAAAGATGGCAAATTGAGAGAACACACACAGCAAACAAGGAACCAGGGACAGGGCAGAGGGAAGGCCCCTCTCCTGGGAGTGGCAGTTGGCAGCAGGGACACGCAACGCTGCATCTCTCTTTCTCACTGGCCACACCTCAGGCTCTTACTAGATACTTCTCCAGAGACACCTAAGCGCTGGGAGTCGCCGGGTCTAGTCCTGGGTCCCCCTCCGTCTGCATGCCCTTCAGAAACAAGCTTATAGGATCTCAGTCCCAGGAAGTTTAGGGGGCAAAAAATAAAAAACCTGTACCTGGAACTCTCCCAACTGCTAATGCATCAGTGAGTACGTGTATCTAACTGGCTACTCAACGACTCCAATGCAGACGGGCCAAAGCAGAACCTCCCCCAAAGCTGTTAGGACCCCATTCTTCCCCCATCTCAATATGCAATACCAGGCCATCTAGTTGCCGAGGTCAAAAAACAAGGACCCGCACTCCATTTATCTCTTTCCCCCACCTCCCCACACCCAACCCCTCAGTCAGTCCTGTGGCTGAACCTCCAAAACCCATTCCAAATGTGACCATTTCTTCCCCTCCCCACCCTGCCCAGAGCGAGGTACATGAGCACTTGCCTGGGGAGTGCTGGGATCGCCCACTAGCCAGACCTTTCTACCCCCATGCCTCTACTCACCCAACAATCCTGTCCCCCATTCAGCACCAGCCTGGCCTTTTACTGATAAGAATCAGAACACGTCACTCCCCTCCCTGCATCCATCAATAGCTGCCTTTTCAGTTAGACTAAAATCCAACACCACCCTCCCACACACTGCGTGGTCCCTAAAGCCCCACCATGCCTGGGCCTGCTGACCACACTTCCTACCCTCTCTGGCTGGCTGTCTTGTTCTTTTGTCATGGCCTCAAGGGGATGTTCTGGTAACATCCCCGGCACCCCTAGCACACTCCACAAACATTTGTTGAGTGAATGAGTGAGAAAAGCAGGGAGGATGCCTGAGGGACACAAGAGAAAGTGGAACTGAAGCCCACGGGCATACGAAAGGAAGTACGAGAGGACCACGGGGTAGTGACGTCTGCCATGGGAGGGGTCAGAGGTCCTGTGGAGCCCCGGAGAAGAGTGGAAGAGAAACGTAAAAGGGTTAGGGGGAGAAAGGGGGAAGGGCATGGAAAGAGAGAAACCCCCACTCAGAGGGAAGCCTCGACCTCAGGTCCGGGAAGCACGTGCGTGGTATCTCACCTACAGCGCCGGGGCTGGCTGAGGCTGCCAAACAACCAAAGTTTACATGTGTACCAAAGATTTCACTTTTATCCCTGTACTAGGGCCACAACTGGAACAGTCAAATGGGGTAAATATTTTAAAAAATCCCAGCATGGTAACTAAACCCTCAAGAATTCTAAATCCAGAAATAAAAAGAACCCTGGAGTTCCAAACCTCTTTAAATGTCCTGTCCCAGGGAACAGCTGAGCCTGAGCCCAGCCTCTTTCTACATCTTCCTACATAGGGTTTCTCTGTTTAGCATGAAATGAACTTTTATAACATCAGATTCACCAGCATTCAAAATACTATGAAAATTTGACATGCTAATAATATATTTAGCTCTCAGTTACAAGTTAATGACAGGGTAACACACGTGAGAGTGAAAGGAAAGACAATTTACTGAACATCAGGAGCTTTGTACACACGATCACAGTTAATCCCACCACCACCCTGAAAGCTAGGCACCATTACCAGCTCATGTTCAGAACTGAGTCTTCAGAGAGGTTAAGGAACTTGCGCAAATCCACAGCCAATAAAGGTGGAGTCAGGGCTGTTTTGACTCTAAAGCCCATGTTCTTCCATTAAAATACACTGGCTCCCAGGGCACTCAGTTTCAGACAGTGCATTCTGTAATGAATAAATTGAATGTGGGAATCATGCAATCTAAGAATTCAAAACATTTCAGAGAACTGTAAAAGCCTGTCTCAAGAGAGACCGGAAGCTTCTCTAGCTGCCTGCCCCTCCTCACTGGGTGCTGCCAATGCACTGCACCCCTTCCCAGCGAACCAAACCTCCAGCTTGACACAGAGCTAGCCTCTGTTTCTAATGAGCAACGTTCCTCGTGCGACCAGGATTTACTGAGCAGCTTTAAACCTCCAGATGCAGAGCTCCTCCTCCTTCACTCACGTACGCTGATCGCACGTCCCCCTCACAGCTACGACTGTTCTCCTCTCTCCTTTCCCACGAGCCAAGTCCAGGCAGCCCTCATCTCTAGCCCGTACCTCTGCAGAACTCTAACCTCAAGGTCACCAGGTTCCAATGACCCTCTCCACGGCTGCAGGAGTTATCATCCAAAATCACAGGACAGGTCACAAATTAACCTGGTCCAAAACCTTCTGGGGTTGCCCATGGGATTCCATGCTCAGTTCTCACCACTCTCTTCCACGCAGTGCTCGTTTCGATTCCCCTAGACTCCTCGCCTTTCACACCTCTGTGCTTTTGCTCCTGCTGTTTCTTCCAAACAGAATTCCCCCTCTCTCTCTCTGCCTAGCCAAATTATTCATTCATCCGTTTTCAAGCACTACGACCTACGGACAAAGCACTGGAGAATACGAGGTTTTCAAAACTGTAAGGTGCTGTACCAAAATAAGGGAGTATCTGGGCCCCATAAGGAGTCTGGATTTTATTAGAGGATTAATAGGATTCTATCAAAATATTTTTCAGGAATGGAATGGAACTTAGTAGCAAGCAGGGCTAAAATTAGCAAGATAAGCAAATGTTTGCAGAGAGGCAAAGAAGCCAGCAAAGGAAAAAACAATCAAGGAGGCAAGATAGAGTAAGTGACAATTCAGTCCCGTAACAGAAACACCACAGCAGACACAAGAGTTAACATCAGGAGAGGAGGGGTCTCCTTCCTCCAAGGCAAGGGGAAGAATACTCAGGGATGTTTTAGTCAGAAGGGAACTGAGGTTGAGAGAGCTCTCCCTGTGGCCTTTGTCTCCTCCATGATCTAGAAGGGATACTCACTCATCAGTGGCAAAGCAAACGAGCATACAGTACTGTCAAGTAGGAAGGGGACTAGGAAAGAAGGAAGGATGCTGTGTAATAAAGAATTTAACCTTACCCAGAAAGAAGTCTGGCCTCTGTCCTCCGCTAACAATATGACTTAGGGTGGGGTCTGGCCACAGCAGAAAGACCAACGATGAGATTTCAGAGTGGACGCTTTGGGTCACGCATTATCAGTCTACCTGGAAACTGACACCACCTACGTGGTCAGTCAGTCAATCAAGCAATCAAGCCTAAGTAATGAATCCCCAATAAAAATTGAAACCACAGCTCAGGTGAGCGTCCCTGGCTGACAATGCTCCGTACATACCGTCACACATCAATGCCAGGAAAGTAACGTGTTCTGACTCCACAGGAGAGGACAACAGAAGCTTCCCCATTTGGTACTTCCCTGGACTCCACCCTACGAGCGTCTTCCCTTGGCCAACTTTAATTTGTAGCCTTTCTCTGTAATAAACCATAACTGTGAACATAAGAGCTTTCAGTGAGTTCTGTGAGTCGTTCCAGTGAAGTACTGAACATGAGGATGGTTTCAGGAACTCCGCCCCACCCCCAAAAAAATCATGCAGTTGGTGTCAGAAGTGAGGGTGGTCTTGTGTGCACTGGGGCCTGCACCCTCTAAACTTCACAGCTGGCGGACTCCCACAGTCAGCCCACACTCTCCTCAGATGCTACAACGGGAGGGTCACACAGCGAACGGTTAACACTGGCCCTGGAGACTAGCTTTGAGAACAATTTCCAGTGACAATGAGAGTTTGGGCTTTACACTTTATGCTCTGCTCTAGCGTTTGAATTTTTTTTTTTTTTTTTTTTTACAAAACAAACATGTAGTCTTTTGTAACTAAAATATTATTTTAAAGAAACATATCCCAAAAAGCTGCTTTAGAAA
Organism: Indri indri; assembly: GCA_004363605.1. Lineage (NCBI taxonomy): Eukaryota > Metazoa > Chordata > Mammalia > Primates > Indriidae > Indri > Indri indri. The sequence goes on along the minus strand of RJWJ010049132.1, from coordinate 4,958 downwards.
AATTATCTCGTATAGTCAGTCAGGAAAACTACTTCTCAATGCATCGCAAACATTAACTTTGTACGTGAACTTATTTCTAGTCCCGATTTCTCAAACTAACAAAGATTACTTACATCACCAAAGAGTCCCAGCCAGCAGACAACAGTTTCAGTAAGAATGTGAAAGTATGGTCACCCTTTTGACTGAATCAAGATCATTCTTGACTGGGCTAGAGTTCCATGGCATCGTCATATCTCACAGCAACCTCAGACTCCTGGGCTCAAGCGATCCTCCTGCCTCAGCCTCCCGAGGAGCTGGGAACACAGGCACTTCCACCACACTGGGGCAAGACTCTTATATAAAGTACATTTTGATACTTTCTCACTGACAGGGCCATTCTATACATAATACTTTTCCATTCTTGAAGAGGATTTCTGTTTTTACAGTACATTGATTAGCACAGCTGCAAAGTTCCAATTCATTAATTTGTCAAGGAAGGCAGGCTCTGAGCCATTGGTACCGGTTTCAATTGTTACCTAGTGAATCCTTTAGGAAACTACCTTGTCAGACAGCCTTGTTCTCCTTCAACTCAACTCAGAAGCCAATGTGAACCTACCGGCCTAACTCCAAAGTGCAAAATCCAAATAATTTCAATAACCCTAACCTTCCTATTTTCCAGAATGTTCAAGAAATGCAGTTTAGTTAATACCTCTGTCCCAGTCCGTATTTCAAATATCCCAAAGGCCTTTCACTTTAACCAAGTTCTGACTTCCTAATGAGCAGATTTAACTAGGTGACTTTTTAAAAGGTGACTTTGGGTAAGTAAAAGCTGTAAAGCAACATCAAAAAGCTGAGATTCTTCATGTGTGAGGTGAAGAGTTTATGAAGAAATAGATGATGACCTAAATCTCTAGACCATTTGAGACAGTCACAGTAGCACAAATAATAAATGCACGTGCTTTTAAGTACAAACACTGAGCAGACTGCAAACACAACGCCGTCACATCCATTTGGACAGCACTGTACACAGCCTAGACGCTGAAAGAAGCTACCAGGCAGGTAGCAGCAACAACAGTTCTTCTTACACTCCAAATTTAACTGCCGCAATAAACTGGCTAATCATAAGCTAATAAAGTGAATCTACCCAACAGCAAAAATGGACTTAGTTCTAGAAGCAACGACACCTGAGGAGAGATGAGCTTTACTGCCCTCAAGGCTGACCTGTCCCAGATGCCCTTTCCGGCAAAGATCACTGACATGGGGCAGGTGGGACTATAACGAGAAAGACCGGCAAGAAATAAAAAAGTTAAACGCTTACAGGGGAGGGGAAAACAGGAGCATTCGAGAAGCCACACGCGACGTGCAAGAAAGCTCATTTGGAATACATGCCTATAAAAACACTCTTTACAGCTCACAGAAGGGTTTATAGCCGCTCTATAACCACCGCCCCATCATTAGCCACAGAGGGGAAACTGTGGCTCGAAGAGCTGAGCGTCACGACCAAGGTCAGGCAAAGGCTAGAGCTGCAATTCGGGCCCTACCCCGAGAGATCAACTAAGGAGCGACAAGGAGACACCTGGAAGGGAAGTCAGGTGCGGGCACAGAGGTGCCCCGAGGAACTCCACAAGGTCGCGGGCGCGCGGGGGGTGGAGGAGAAGGAGCAGCGGGGCCGAGGGAAGAGCAGGCCCGGGGCTGGGAGTGGTCGGGAGACCCGGGCGTGGGCAGCCGGCCCGGCCCAGCCCGCCGCACTCACCCGAGGCCCGGGCGGGGTCGCCCGGCGCTGCGGCTCCTCCCGGGCGACGGCGGCGGCGGCGGCGACTGCAGCAGCAGAGGCAGGGAAGCATCATGCGGCCGCGCTCATGGCCGGGCCGGAGCGGGCCCCGCGGCTCGGCTCGGCTCGGTCCCCTCGGTCCCGCCGAGCCGGTAGGAGGGAGGCGACCGCGGAGCTGACGCCGGAGCCCAGAGCTCTGGCAAGGGAGCGGGGCGTGCGACCCCCGGAAGTGAACCCCGCGAGGTCGTCGGAGCCGCGCCTGCGCAGTTCCGGCCGCGCTGCTCCCTGCCTCGGAGAGGGGCGCTTGGGGCGGTTTGAGGGGACGCGGAGGCCAGAATTCCTCGAGAAGGAGGCTCTTTCAGACTGGTAGTTCCTTACGAAAAGGCACCTCTTAGTCAAGCCTCCCCGGCTGAAATAAAGAGATCCATCCATCTCAGCTCCGGAAGAGAAAGAGTGGGGCCTACGGGCTGCCGCAGGGTCCAAGCCGCGCCGTTAGGCTGTCGAACCAGGTCGAGAGTTCTGCAGGCGGCATGGAGCCGGGCGTGCAGCGGCCTCTCTGAACCAGCTTCAGTGTGGCCTGTACGGTGCGCAGGAATGAGAACCGAGGAAATGGAAAAATAAGGGAGCGGGAGTGGAAATGACTGAGCCGCAAAGCAGCCGCCCTGGACCTGGGATTGGACGCCTGACTCCTCCGGACTTGGACGCTACAGCATCGCTGCGGTCCCTTCCAGGTTCCAAGTCCTAAGTTTTTCGAAAGTAGAAACATGTATTTTATTTCTTTGCATTCCCTATCATATCGGGACAGTTTCTCCAGGGCTGGTGCTCGATTATGTTTGTTGTTAAAGCGGTAAGTACTCACTACGCGTTTTTTGTAAGATTGGTGAAAGCCGTGAGAGCTGAGGCATCTGTCAGACTCACCGTCTGCAAACCACCTTCTCACGTTTTACCGTCCTCGCTCCCAGAAACTTTTTCCAGCTAGACTTCTAGAAGTAAGGTGTGCATTAAATTATCAAAAGTCCAGCCTTAAAAGTTTAAAATTTAGTGACCGTGTCTTGTACAGCTGTATATTCAGATTGGTGTTGTGCATTCACCAACCCACGTTGGGCCTCCTATCTCCTGGAATCTTCGATTCCTTCAGGAGTTAGGCCTCCAATCAACCGTCAATTCTTTTTGCATATGCTCAAAGAAAGGATGGTTATCTCTGGATAACACCAAGACTGCCAGCGGCCACTATGCTTGGGGTGCACTTGCTATTAGCAATGTTAAAAGCATATCTTTTTGTAAAAAGGTAAAATCATGACTGTCATACAAATATAAAATGAACATGGGTCAAAGATTTAATTTAACTTAATTAATGAGGGCGTATTTGTGATGCCACAGTTGGTTCAGAGATGAATCCAAAAGGCAAATACATATAGGCAGTCTGGAATGCTGAGATGAATTTGCTTAATAAATGCAAAACTGCCTTTTTCCACAGTGGGAAGGGGAGAGTTCATTGAACTTCTACCAGAGAAGATGCATTTGTGTGTCTAATGCCTGTAGGCAAGAATCATTTGCATTGCTCTAAATCCTCTACAACCTCTAGAGATATAGATAGCTTGAACACAAAAGAGGACCCCACTAAACCAGATAACCCAGAAGGGTATACTAGACAATGCCTACTTGTTCACTGAAGACACCTAAGGGAAACCAGAAAGCGTTACCCCAAAATATGCCTCTTTGACATAAAAATTATTTTGAGCTGAAGGCAAGAAGCAGCAAATGTAGGAAACGCTGTCTCTAACCTCCCCCTTTTCTGCCTAAAGGCAGGGTATAGATTGTCCTTTAGTGGAGACGCTAGGCTCTTATTAGCCCAGAGGAATCTGCAAACAACCTTACTCTATTAAGTTTCCCTCCATTTATAAACCTTATCTGCTTTCCTTTGTCCTGTCATTTCTCTACAAATTTGTTGTTCTTTGTGGCAAATACTATGTAAACCTGAATTCTAAGGCACCTTTTTCAGTTACTCTTCCCGGAGTTTCTCCCACTCATATGTGAGATGTACATGTAAATAAACTTCTGTTTGTTTTCCTCTTGTTAATCTGTCTCTGTTACAGGGGCCCCAGCCAAGAACTTAAAACGTGTAGGGGGAAAGGGATTTTTTTTCTTCCACTACACACCCAATATTGTTTTTGACCCGCTTCAAAGTCTGCAAGTGGCACTACCTCCATTCTAGAACATGAAGAGTGGAGGGATCCTTACCCCTTAAATCTCCTCATTCCCTACGCTTGTGTCAACCTAAGATAATCAAAAGGCTCAGAATCTAGTTTAAAGAGAGCTTCTTGGAATGCAAAGTTTGAGGACAGCCACCTGGGAAGCAGAGAGTCCAAAGAATAGAAGTCAGTGTTCCCAAGTGTAGAAGTTTGGGATTGTTCATGCAAAGTTTACGGCAGTTTAACAGAATTTCAACATCTTTCTATATAAGGCTTAATGCATAGTTACAACGATCTAATTAGTTGAGGCGGTCTTTTTCTTTCAAGAAAGGTATATTTAACATTCCACACTGATGTAACAGTGGAGGGGTCTTTTGCACCCTCTGGCCTGAGTTAGTTAGGTACAGGACAATAAAGGAGGCAGTTAATCTATGACAAAGATCAGTAATTGGAAGGCAAGGAGGTCCAGTCTCTCCTATGGAACAAAAATAATGAGGAAGAAAGTTAATCTACAGTCTAAGAGGCAGAAGTTGCAAATACGCTACATGACTCAGTCTCTTGGGCTTAACTTTCCCTTAGCATAATAAATTTAGAGGGTCCTGAAATTTTATTTTCCTTTACACTTGTTTATGTTGTCTATGGTTTTAGTTGCTAGTATAGCTTGTTTGCTGTCACTTTAAAAATATGCCTTTGCTAAAGGAAACCGCACAGTAAAATCATTCTTTAAAATATTTCACGGAGCCAGGCGCGGTGGCTCACGCCTGTAATCCTAGCACTCTGGGAGGCCGAGGCGGGCGGATAGTTCTGAGCTCAGGATTTCGAGACCAGCCTGAGCAAGAACGAGACCCCGTCTCTACCAAAAATAGAAAGAAATTAATTGGACAGCTAAAAGTATATATAGAAAAACTTAGCCGGGCATGGTGGCGCATGCCTATAGTCCCAGCTACTCGGGAGGCTGAGACAGTAGGATTGCTTGAGCCCAGGAGTTTGAGGTTGCTGTGAGCTAGGCTGACGCC
>RJWJ010049131.1:0-10351 GCA_004363605.1 Indri indri | reverse complement strand
CTTTGTTCCCAGCCTGCTAGTGACGTCAAAGGAGCTTTGCCTGTGGAAGAAATGAGGTCCTATTCTTGGTGTATAAAATGTTCTAGTTTGCTCCAGACTTCTGTGCTTGAGTGAATCTCAGAAAAAAAAATTCTGTACATCCATCAACATTTAAAAGTGCTGTGATGTTTTCAAGCAAAGTTGAATTCGGAGACTGAACGGAAAGAAAAAAATCTTGTGGAATATAGTCAGACTGGTTGTTCAAAGCTTGCATTTCAGATCAAAGAGGACCATTTTCTGAGAGTTGCATGATGCCTCCTCGATCAAGGCTTCCTTTAGCCTTTTGGATACTCATAGAAAATGATAACATGCACATTTGCAGGATGCTAACAGTGTGGGGTAGTGAAGTGAGATACAGTGTGTTTTGGCCTCATGGGAATAACTGGAGCTTTTCCGAATTGAGTCTGAGTTGGGGTACAATGGTAGATGATGGGTACAAGGTAGACAACGTGGATGACAATGAGGCAGATTCTGCACCACACAGATTCTGCATGATGTGAACTCCTCTCTGCACTGGCCACCTTGGGCCTTCCAGTGCATGGGAGAACTATTGGCACATATGTGCTTGATAACTACTTGTTTAAGGAATAAACAGATTTCTTCAAAGAGACTGCGTCAGCCACGAACATTTATTTATCTTTGGAGTCACATGTCATGGCTATGTTGCGCCATAACTAAGTACTATAGCTTATAGTTAATATTGGCCTTGGAGTTAGAGAGCCTTGAGGGTTAAGCTTCACCTTGGCCCTTTGCTATCTATGTGGCTTTGTGCAATTTGCTGAATCTAAGCTCCACTCTCCTCTCATCTCTACAGTGGAGACAATGATAGCTACAAGAGGCTTAATATAAGGATTGATTAAGACAATGTATGTAAAACACCTTTGCATAGGATCTGGAATATAATAAAAATTCAATAAATATTAATATTATGATTATAAACTATCAAATTGGTTTAATGGATAAATCAGTGGTAGAGAGGTATGCAGTAGGCTGCTTTACAGTATAAATTTTATATAAAAATTTATAAATGCAGGCAGGCATTGAGTCCAAAATGAAGATGTGGCGCTACAATCACATTGTCAGTAAATCACTGTCTCCCACCTCCACCCCCATGAAAAATACCTGGAAGCATCAGGAAAATAGCTGATAGCAAATCTCATAGAAAGCCTTATAAATAAATATTTCAACATGTTGCTCTGAATCAACGGGTCTGAACTCCAGGCAGTTTTGCTTTCTGAGGGGATACTCAGCAATGTCTGGAGACATTTTTGGTTGTCACAACTCGGGAGGAGGGCATGCTGCTGGCTTCTAGTGGTAGAGGCCAGGGGTGGAGCTAAACCTCCTGCAATACACGGGACAGTCCATCATGACAAAGGATGATCAACTGTGCCCAAGTTGAGAAGCCCTGTCTGGATTATTGGTTTTAAAATGTGTAACTTATTTCCGATTCTATCAGAGTCAACTAATCTTGAAGATAAATTATTTATGCGATTATTTTTAGTGTTTGAAAAAGGGTTAATTCAAGCGGCTGTTTTTGGCATCAGAACTTGGTAACGGGATCAATTTCGGGAGCCTGGAACCTGATACCTTTCCTGGAATGCTTTATTGGGCTGCAGGATCAGGCAGAGAATTGCAGCCTCATGAAAATGCCTAAAGCAAATATCCTGCTTAGGAATGTATTTAATGATTTGTTTTCAGAAACTCAAATACACTGACTAGTGACAAAACCCCTAATTAACCCAGATTACACTAAAAATAGGAAGGACCCATTGCATTTATGTGGAGTTTTCTATTAAATCTATAAAACAACCTCCATCCCCCTGTAAGGGAGGCAGAGAAAATAAAGTCTAAAGAATAATAACAATGAGAGCTATTATTTATTAAGCATAGTCACTGTGCTAAGTAATGACAGTAGAACAAGACGAGGGGAAATTTGTGTTTGGAGTTCCTCTTCTAGCCCTGTTACCTACTAGCTGTATGAATCTGGGCAATTGATTTTTTCTGTTCTGCATCTTATGTTTTAACCTGTGAAATGGAAACAGTAACAGTATCTATTTCACGGGATTGTTGTGAGAATTAAAAAGATGAAGCCTCCAAAGCCCTCAGCACAGTGACCGATGCATGTGCTTCTAGACAATGTGAGTTAATAATAATTAGAATAATCCTCACAAAAACTTGTGGAAAGAAATAGTTAAAGATAAGAACATTTGGAGATGAGAAAACCATGTCAGAAAGTGCTCAAGTAAGTTGCCTAAGTTCCCACAAGTAGGCGAGTAGCCAAGTTGAGCTGAAATTCAAAACCCACCTGGTAGCCTTGTGCTTGGAAGAGCGTCTGGCGTACGATAGGACACAATAAATATCTGTTGCGGGGGAGGAAAAAAAAAAAAAACCACAACTCTTCCTTTACTCTGTTAGGTTCTGTGGCTGGGACCCTAGAAATTAAGCATGAAAAGACAGATTAACAGGAGAAAAGGTTTGTTTCCTATGCATATGGGGGCCCAACAGAAATTAAATAAAAACCTCCAAGAAGAAGCAGTCAGACCTGGAGCATGATATGCCATTTTAACAAGGAGTAATAAATTTGTAGAAAGATGACAAGACAAAGAAAAGGGTTTTGAGCTTCTAGGGGCGATAAATTGTGGAAAGGGAAATATATGGGGAAAATAACGGAAGATAAGGGTCATTTTAGTAAGGTCTGTACTACAAATTTCTCTAGGTGCTATCTTTGGGCTGCTAAGAGTCTAGAGTTCTCGCTGGCGATTAAAGTAGTTGTGCCCTTACTGATACGAGACATTTTCACAAAGGGAAATCTACGCCCTGCTTTTAGGCAAATGGGGGAGGGTAGAGAGCTTCTGTTCTGCATCTGTTGTTTCTCCACGGCCTTCCGCTCGAAATAATCCTTATGCTAGTATGGCATATTTTGGGGTGGCATATTCAGACCCCTTCACTGTTGAATGAAGAGAGCTCTTCTACATTGCATCTTTGGTAGTCTACATTTTAAGCTGATTTTTTTCTTATTTATTGCATGTCTACTCTTGCTGGCCTCCCAAGAATGTTTCTGGTCATGGAGTCGACTTTGGGTTTTAAGGTCTCAGTGGGGGCATTAAAGTATACAAATAACATACATGGCACACATAACTTTGGAAGACTGCCCACAGAGAAATAGCAAAAGCTGCATCAATGTTTTCACCGAGAACTAACTCTTGCAGAAGACAGGTCATCTGTAGAAACTCTTCTGCCCTAACCATATTGCCTGGGTGTTGTTATTGTAGCTGCCTTTGAGTACTCCTAGAAGGGCCCGTGAGAGAGAGACAAGTCTGTAGACTGCCTAGCAAATTTAGGAAGAGCATGGAGAGAGAGAGAGAGAGAGAGAGAGAGAGAGAGAATGTGTGTGTGTGTGTGTGTGTGTATTTCTGCCTATCTGCCTGTCTGCCTGCCTGTGGGCATGTGCTTTGGTCACAGACCTGAAGCAACTTTCATCATGTAATTACACTGACAAATGCAATGACATTTGATGAATTTGACATTGGCATTGCAGGAATGGCTTGGAGTTGAGCTCCTCCTAATTATATTTAATTACACAGCCCTGCGTTTGACACTGAGTCTGGCTTGAAATGGATGGTTTGATGGGTTGAATGTTTTTCCCAGCTTGACAGGACCGAGGTGTAAACAGGAGCTGAAGAGCATGGCCCTTACCCCCACCAATGAAGACTTCCTATCAGAACCTCCGCGAATGTTTAGCAGTCAAACACTACAGCACCACTGCGGTGGGGCAGCGCTGGATTCAGGACGACGAAGACTTTGTTTTCTTCACTGCTTACACTTTTTTTTAACTAGTTGATTTTTTTCCTGGTTTATTTTTTGGCTCAGTCTTCTTGTGAGTGAATTGAGGGAAGTAAATATCAGTGATGAATCTGACTGTTAAATTTATCAGTGTCTTAACCATGGCAAAAATTCCACTGCATCATTTGACGCAATTGCCTGAGGCTGAGTACATCCTGGGTGCCTCACCAACAAGGCTCTTTTCCTTCCTCCCTCCCTCCCTCCCTTCCTCCCCCCTCCCCCACCAAAGTTTGCCTGTTTAAACAGCTGCTCTTCAAATTTTCTACTGCAAAGAATGTTTCTCATGTTCATTCTGTTTTTATTTTATTTTATTTTCTCCAAGCTCTTTAATATCTTCTTAAACAGTTGAGGCCATTCTGTTTTTAAATACTTCAGATATCTCTGATGTTGACCACTTGGAGTCTTAATATTCCATAAACTTGCAACTATCTACCCTTTATACTAATAATGCCTTTTCTAAGAATCTATTCTATGTTTTTTTGACTGGGTCTAGTAGGATAAATGTTAAGGATGTCCATTTTACCATTCTTTGCAACTCATTTATTCATCTGTACATATGTTTTAAGTATTTACTATGCTCAAGGCCTTGGGGAATCAGCTATAAATAAACATTTAAATTTGTTTTTCTTTCCCTCATAGGGCTTTTGTTCTTACTGAGAAGACAGTAAAGAGGGTAAAGAATTAAAATAGAGACTATTGAATTGTGAGAAGGAAATGGGAAACCTGCAGAGAGTATACAGTGGCTTTAAATACGGTTTTCAAGAAAGGCCTTACTGAAAATTGACATTTGAGTAAAGACCAGAAGGAGGTAAGAGAGGGAGTCATGTGAATATCTGAGGGGCAGTGAGCCAGGCAAAGGGATCAGCAGGTGCAAAGGCCCTGAGGCAGGGTAGCGGCTGGCACGTTGAAGGAGTAGCAGGGAGGCCTGTGTGGCTGGAACGTAGTAAACTAGGGGAAAGCAAGGAATCAGGTGAGGTCGGAAAAGTGACAGGTATGAGGGTGGAAACAGAGAGTGCAGGGGCTGTTTGGCCATTGGCATGACCTTGGGCTTTACTTGGAATAAGATGGGAAAGGACAAGAAGGTTTTGAGCAGAGCAGAGACTTGTTCTGACTTGTGCTTCAATCAGGTCTCTCTGGCTGCTGAGCAGGTCACAGACCGTAGGGCCCCAAGCTGGCAGACCATTGAGGAGGCCACTGTGGACACCAGCAGGAGTATAGTAGGGCTGGACAAGGATAGCACAGTTGGAGGTAGAGAGAAGTGTTCATATCTGGATATCTCTGCAGGTAGAGACAACAGGTTTATAAACTACCTGTCTATCAAAAGGATAATAGTTTAAAAACTTATACCCATTTGTGATGGTTAATGTGAGGTGTCAACTTGACCAGGCAAAGGGATGCCTAGGTAGCTGGTAAAACATTAATTCTGGAAAAGATTAGTGTTTGAACCACGGACTGAGTAAGGAAGATTGCCCTCACCAATTTGGGCTGGCACTGTCTAATCTGTGGAGGCCTGAACAGAGCAAAACGGCAGAGGAAGGGCAAATTTACTGTGCTTGTTTGAGCCGGGACATCCTTTTTCTTCCACCCTAAGACATCGGTGCTCCTGATTCTTGGACCTTCAGACCCAAACCTGGACTTACACCATCAGCTCCCCTTGTTCTCATGCTTTTGGTCTCAGACGAAATCACACCACTGTCTTTCCTGGTTCTCCAGCTCGCACACAGCACATCACAGGACTTCTTGGCCTCTAAAACTGCGTGACCAATTCTCACGTATTATTCAATAAGATAATGAGATAGAGCTATACCAATCTTTCTACGTTGTCTAGTTGCATGAAAACATTAAGATGAATAGCAATGGGATAGTAAAATCCCTGGGTTACAAAAAAACATACATATACAGTCAACTCTCTGTAGCCACAGATTCAGCATCCACAGATTCACCAATTGCAGGTCAAAAATATTCAAAAAAAAAAAATAAAACAATAAGACAACAATAACAATGAACAATAATATAACAATGCAAAAATATTGCAAGTAAAAAACAATGCAGTATAATAACAATTTACATAGCATTTACATTGTATTTGGTATTATAAGTAATCTAGAGATAATTTAAAGTATATGAGAGCATATGCCTGTGTTATATGCAAAAACTATGTCATTTTATACAAGGGACTTGAGCATCCTTGGATTCTAGGTCCTTGGAACCAATTCCCGGCGGATACTAAGGGACAACTGTATAAACAAGTATATGCTATTTTAATTTTATTTTTTTCAGTCTGAACACACCAAAACTTAACAACGGTTTCCTCTGAGAAGGGAAATTGCAGATGGCACATGAAAGGGAAGTGTTAAGTTTTATCTTATTTTGCAGTTTCTTTCCCAAGGGGTTTTAATTGCTTTTCATTTTTTAAGTGGCAGAAATATTCACCTTCTAAAACTTATAAAGATATTTTTATAAAGACCTTAGCAAAATCCACACCCCATAGAAGTCATGTATTTTCAGAAGGCTCACTGTCAATGTTTGGTTCAAATTTAGGTTACCATTGCCAATTATAACATGTGTGGGGAAAGGTAAGCTTTTATCTCTATGCCGATCCAGAATTTTCCCCTTGTGGTCCCTCTGTGACTGCTGAGAACAAAATTGGGTGTTGTTGCCTTGCAATTAGAGTGTTGTCCTTTAGGGGAGCAAGTTCTAATAACTCATCAACTGACTGGCAGTCAGAATTGAAGTGTAAGATGAAATGCTTTCAGAAACTTGGCACTGCTCTCAAATTCAGGAATTGCTCTTCTAGTATATGTTGAAATGTATGTGAAATGAAACTGAAGTTTTTCAGGTTTATTTAAGTCTTCCACTCTTCCATGTATTCATGGAGTTCCCAGTGACAGAAGCACTAATATCTTGACAAAATATGACTAAAAATAGATGGCTCTGTTGAAGGCTTAATTTCATCTAATCTGATCAAGTCTCTTGTAAAATATTGTCCATATCAAGAAGATTAGCATTTGATAGTAGAGTTTTATAATTTCAGAAGAATCTGTAAGGTCCAACTGCAAATTGGGCTCTATATTTGACTTTTTCTAAATGTAAAATAGACAAAAATAGCTACAATCCTACTATATGTATTTCTTAAATAGCCAAAAATAATGCATATAATGCAAGTTGTCATATTTTTCAGGAGTAGCAACAGTTTCCATATAATTATGTGCTAACTTTGATTCCACTGCGACCAAATCATTTTTTAAAATATATGAAATAAGACATTTTAGAGACTGTCATGAAATGCCACTGGTCTAAATTTTCTTTTGCTTAAGGGCACTGGTGACAAGGCATGGTATAACAGTGACATATGGATTTCTTTGGGCTTGGAAGTGTGTCACCAACAAAGATAGGGCCACCAGGGCCACCCATGAATTTGCTGCATCAGATTGAAAGAAATTGAATTATAAAGGGCATTGTTCTCAAATTGTACCTTCCATTGACATGGTGACTGCTAAAAACTGTCAAAATGTTCAGTCACTTCATTTTTTATTTATTTTTTTGGAGTAACAGATTTTACAGATTGGAACATCAAACAGTATGAGTTAGTGCCAAGAAGACACAAACTATTCTGGTGTTTCCCAAAGTGAGTGGTACCAGGAAAGAGTCTAGATTGGTGGTTCTCAACCTAGCATAATTTTGCCCACCCAGGGAAATGTGACAATGTCTAGAGACATTTGTGGTTGTCACAACTGGGGGTAGGGGCGCTATGGGAATCTAGTGGGTAGAGGCCAAGATGCTGTTAAACAGTCTACGATGCACAGGATTGTAGCATTCCCCCACCCACCCAACAAAGAGGGATCCTTCCTCAAATGTCAGTGGTACTGAGGTTGAGACACCCTGATCCAGAGTAAACTTGGGTGGATTCTGAATCCTTTTGATCCGTAACTTACCATATATATCTGATTAGCCAACAGTAATCTTTACTCACACAGCTAACTTAAGATCAAATGAAATCGTACAGCGTGTTAATCAGTTTGGACTGCCATAACAAAATACCATAGGTGAATTAAACAGCAGAAATTAATTTCCTCACAGTTCTGGAAGCTGCAAGTCCAAGATTAGGGCGCCAGCATGGCTGGTTTCTAGCAAAGGCTCTCTTCCTGGCTTGTAGCTCTCTGGGGTCTCCTGTAACAGCAGTAAAATTATGAGGGCCCCATCTTCATGACCTCATTTAACGCTAAAGCCCCATGTCCAAATACCATCATATTAGGGCTTAGGGCTGCAACATGGGAACGGGGGGTGGGACACAAACATTCCATCCATAACATGGACATCTACTCACGTATAGATATTATTATGGGTCTCATAATTGTTAGTTTTTGATGGCCATACAGGAATGTAATGAGAAGAACTCTTCACAGCAAATAGAGGAGGATTTCAAGGATCTATTGTGTATGAACTCTATGATCTGAACATCAAGTTGTATATGTCTACATGTCTGTATGTTGGCCAGTGGCAAAAAGCAATGTTTTGGCCTTAATTGTAAAACAAATAACCCATTCCTCAGAGAGCTCCTTTCTGGTATTAAACTGAAGTAGTTAGGACTCTGCTATGAGACAGCATTTTAAGAATTTTGTGTATACAGATATTTTTTAAAAATTTATTCATGTCAACTTAAAACTGATATTTTCTTTTTCCTCTTCTAAATGCTAGCTGTGGTCTGGGATGGGTCTTCCAAGATACATGTAGATTTTTTAGATATATGTGGACTTTTTGAAAAAACAATAATTTAGAAAATAGATATTGGGTATCTACATTAGTAACTTTTTGCTAGGTGGGGGATACAAGGATGAATTATAGTCCCTGCTCACAGGCAAATTTACATATAAATATATTTCATGATAAAATATTTCAAGTACCATGACGGGTACCAAGAATAATCTATGAGGGTTTGAAAAAGGGTGTCTTTCCAAAGGTGGAAAGGAATAATACATTAGCGAGCCACGTCCAGGGAGAATAAATGGGCCTTCATCAAGGAACATGCCCTGCCTTCTGAGTGAGGAGCCCTAACAACATGTGATCACATGGATTTTAGTGTTTTTATTGACTAGTAACTGTTCTATGCTCTTCATTCCTCCACTTTTTTAAGGGAAATGTCTACTGCAGTTATCTTGTCCCTATCAGGAATGTGGCTATTTTCCCAAGAATAAAAGGGTATTTACGCCTCTTAGCAGAGGAATGGCATGATCTAGGTTGCATTTTTTAGAGATCCCTCTGATTTCTCTGCGCAAAACACATTGCAGGTGGGAAAGAATGAAAGCACCGTGAATTAGAAGAATATTTGCATAATCCAGGTAAGAAAATGATGATGATTTGAACTAGGGGATAGCAGTAGAGATGGAGAGAAGTAGATAAATTGCAAGGTTTCAAGCAGATGAATTTGGAGGTGGATTGTTAGAGGTGGATGATAGAAAGAAAGGAATCAAGAATGGCCCTTAATATTAGTCATGAACTGGTCTGTGGATGGAAATTTCATTTAATGAGATGAGAGAGTCTGGGAAGGAAACAACTTTGAGTGTTTCCATGTGATGTGGGGTGGGGAGGGGCCTGGAATCAGAAACTCTGTGTCAGACACACTGAGTGTGTCTCCCAAGGTAGTGACGGGATATGAAATAGGCCATTGGAAATCTCGTTGGATCTGGAGTTCAGTGGAGGGACTTAGGCAGGACATAAATATTTGAGTGTCGTATAGATAATATTTAGGGACATGGACTGGATAAGACCTTTCTGGCTAGAAAGCTGGAGAAGAAGGTTACAAATTCTTGGGACACCCCCATGTTTGGAGGTCAGTTAGAGGAAGAAACTAAGAAAGAAGCAGTAGGGAGGTGGCAAGAAGACAGAAGTAAAGAAAAAGGAATGTCTTGGGAAGGATGGGCCCATCCTAATGCGTCAATTGATGCTGAAGGACAGAGAAGGTCCAACAGTGTTAGCGACATGGACATCATCAGCGAATGGGAAAAAAGAATGTCTGTGGAGTCTTAGGGTGGGTCCCAGATTGGCTTCATTTGAAGAGAAAACAAGAGGTGGGGAAAATTTCCTTAGAAATTAATATTTTTCTTTGGTTATCCATCAGTGTATCCATCAGCGTACCATCTTATATTTGGCACTTACAGAATTGAGACACCAATCATCAAATACTTAAGAACAAACAAAGTCAACAATATGGTTTTATTTAAATGAATTGTAAAACTCCTGTTCAGCTGATCACATACATACACAAATACACTAGTAAATATCTTCCATTCGTTCATTTATCCTTTAATTTTTTCAACAACTCTTTAGGACATCTATTAAAGACCCATAATTTCCCTGTCTTCATAATAAAAGTAAATAAATAATGTTGTAAGTTGTACAAACTCCTTGAAGGAAACAAACATGGTGCAGGATAGAGAAGAATGGGTGAATTGATTTTAAATGGGTTATT
>RJWJ010049130.1:0-10362 GCA_004363605.1 Indri indri | reverse complement strand
GGGGGTGCTTTTCTCACTGTCCCCAAGACCATTCCTCTGAACTTTCTTTTGGAGGCCACATTCTAGGAATGCAGAGAAGACAACCTGAAGGGTTCAAGATAAGACATGATTAGAATATGTGTTGTTCTGCCTTTATGCCATAAAACTTCAATTGACAAATTTAACATATGCACAAAAATCAATTATCTAACCCTTGGTACGACTTGCATTACTGGTCATCATCAAAGAAGCTCAGTCAACACCCTTTGAGAAGCTTATTGGAGGAAAATATTCATTACACAATAGCCCACCCTCAGTGCCATGAGTGTCATTAAAAGCCTTTAAAAATGCCATTACCGAATTGCATTGGTAAGAAAATCTGTATTACTTCAATATAAACAGATTCCTAAAAATGGCAATGTGATTAATAATTTATTAACTGTCTTGTGGTGGAAAATATAAATTAACCAGGAACAGTGTATTTGATAATAAAGAACAAACAGGAGAAAATATTTCCTGGATCTTCACAGGAGACGACAGAGCCTAGGCCCTGCAGAGAATCTTCATATTAACTAATTAGACAATAAGATAAGACGTATGTAAGCACATGTGACAGTTAATTTTATGTGTCAACTTGATTGGGTTAAGGGATACCCAAAATGCTGGTAAAACTTTATCTCTAGGTGAGTTTGTGAGGGTATTTTCTGAAGAGATTAGCATATGAATCAGTACACCTAGTGAAAAAGATCCTGCTCTTATTAACTAACATGGGTGGGCATCATCCATTCTGTTGAGAGCCAGGATAGAGCAAAAAGATAAAGAAAGGCAAATTTGCTCTCTTCTGTGAGCTGGGATATCCATCTTCCCCTGCCCTCAGACATCAGAGGTCCAGGTTCTCAAGCCTCCAGACTCAGACTGAATTAAATCACCGACTTTCCTGTTTTTACAGCTTGTTTACAGCATGTCGTGGGACTTCTCAGTCTCTATGAAAGTATGAGCCAATTCCTCTAAAACCTCCCCTCTTACATAGCTATATATTTCTTATTGGCCCTGGCTAGTACAGTACCACTTTACTCTAAATCTTTGATAAACATATCTAGCATGAATTCATCAGTGTTTATCAAATATTTTTATATGGAAAGGATCCCACAAAAAAATATTTCCTTCGGGCACTACTCAAGGCCCAAAGGGCAGCCTAAGTGTGGTAAACACTGCTCTAATTCTAGGGCTTGCTGAATAATTTTCTGAGCCCAGTCAATATGAAAATGCAGGGCTCTGTTTTTTTTTTTTTTTTTTTTTTTTTTGGAGATAATCTCTCACTCTGTCACCCTGGCTAGAGTGCAGTGGTGTCATCATAGCTCACTGTAACCTCAAATTCTTGGACTTAAGTGATCCTTCTGCCTCAGCCTCCCCAGTAGCTGGGACTACGGGCACACATCACCACACCTGGATAATTTTTTCTATTTTTAGTAGAGAAGCGGTCTCGCTCTTACTCAGGCTGGTCTCAAACTCCTGAGTTAAAGTAATCCTCCCACCTAGGCCTCCCATTGTGCTAGGATTACAGTTATGTATTACAATATAAAGAATTTTAGAATGGCAGTAGAGAAGAACATTATCCCAAGCATTGGGCCTTACAGAGGGCAGAGTCCTCCGCGACTGCCTTCAGAAAGGCATGAAGCTAGCTGTGTACTATGTAATCGCACAAAAATTTCTTGCTTTTTGAGTTTTGTCTCCTCACCCACCACATGCTTGAAAATGACTAAAATGGTGACTTCTGGAAATGGATTCAGCCATGTTCACACTTATGGACATTCTATCTAAATTTCAAGGTATATTTTGAATGTTGCTAACTTCAGGATATCTTGCCTTCTGGATTAAAGCTTGCAATTATGCTACCATTCTTTAAGTTTCTATGATTTATCTTATGGCATGGAGTAGATTTGTTTGTGAGATTGAATTGAATAAAACATGGTCTTTACACTGAAATTTTTATTATTAACAAGTTGGAGAGACAAGCATAGCTAAAAACATAAGTCACATATATTAGAGAAAAGTTTACTCTAATAGTTTATTACAAATTAGAATGCAAGATTTCAAAGGAAGAAATGATGAAAGTCACCAGGATTAGTAAAAATAATATTGAACTGGATTCTGATAAAGGAAACAATAGCCACTTAGAGACAGATCATCAAGGGGAGTTGGAAATCTTGAGGAAATGCTAGAAGATTTAAGTATTGACATGATAGAAAACAGAATAATATTAGAGACATATTAGATTGTTGAGCAAGGGAATTGCCTGACAACAATGATGTGATGAGAAGAACCACTTGAGAGCAGAACCCAGTATAAGAGAAGTGATTGAAGCAAGACGAAAAGTGTGAGTAATTAGGGGCAGATAAACATTCCAGAAGGGAAAGTGGTAAAGTTATGGATTTGAGGGTTCGGAAAAATGAGAGACATGTATCGATAAAGATAAAACCAATTGAATTTCCAAGAGCATACATAGTAGGGCTTGGCAAAATTTAAGCATAAGAAAATAGTAAGATGATGCAAAGGTAAGACAAAGGGAATGGTTGAAGCAGTGAATACATAAAACAGTAAATGCACAGCCTCAGGATAGCTACCTAGATTTTCAAATTTTCTCCAAACACAAGAAATGTGAAGTATTTTCTCGAATGCTCTTAAATGAGCTGGAGTGCTTTCCCACTTGTATGATTTAGGGTCTTAAATATGATGAACCATTTTAAAACTATGTGTTTTAATACTGGTTACATACACTTGATTTTTGAATCTAAATACCAATAGTTTTCAATTAAAACTAAAATTTACTATCCCAAAAGAGTGCATTGTTTTAGTTTTAAAGTATCCAGGAAAGTATATCATGAATATTTTAAAATTAAATGTAAAGCAATGGGAATTTTGGTAATGTAACTTAAGTGCATGTTGGCTGGATTATAAATATAAAAGAAAAGAAAATCAATGCAATTTAAGGGTAATTTACAGTTATTCAATTATTCCTTTTTTTGCTCTAAGAATATTTCAGTTGTTAAATTTGAATCCCAAAAGCTATCTTCATTTAAATTTAATATTGATTGGTAAAAGAATATATTGAAATATAATACATAGGTGTAACAAAAGTGAATTGTGTCCCATTAAATTATATTTGTTTCTTTTAAACAAGTATATTCTAATTAAAACATATTATTCACAGAAGGACCAAAAAATATGCAGTTTTGTGGAACATATCAGATTTCACAATTTATTCAGCCCTCAGTGATATGTTTTGATGATTTTCTTTACATTTCAATCATAACATTTTTCTAAAACACAACTGCAATTACTTACCAAAAAAGTCCTAAAATATTCTTTACATGTGCTAAATACTTCCGTTATGTTGTTTTTAGAAAGATTTTAAGGACAAGGAATTTAAATAATATATTTAAATTGGTACCCTTTATCAAACTTGTTAAAAATCACTACATACAAAATGAAAATACAAAATGAAAATGAAAATATTAAATATTCAAGAAAGAGTTTCGAGAAATATTAGAGAATAGCACTGTTACCTGTAACTGTTCTAATTAAAGGTCATTGGAAAGAGATGCCCAAGTCAACATAATGAGACCGTGTTAGGCTATTGCAGTACAGGAATCCCTAGGAAAGCTATGACCAATGTGAAATGCACTTCCCATTTTAAATAAAGCTCCATATGCCTTAAATTTGGGAATACTCTTCAGGAGCGTACTGTCTGGCTTCAATTGTCATTACATGCCAGAGGGAGAGAAGGGATTTCTGCAGGAGCCAGAGCCCAGACTATTTAGAGTTTTATAGAGTAAAGTCAACATCTTGGAATCGCAATTTTAAACACATGGGTAGGCAGTGCAGACTGCAGGAAATTGGTATTATGCACTCCCTGTGGTTTGTACCACTTAGTTGCTGAGCTGCAGAATTTAGCCCATGTAAAAGCTTCTGGGTGGTACTGAGGGCTGGGACTATACACTAAGAGAAATAAAGCCGATGTTCATCCAAGCGTACACTCAACCCAAATCTTGCAATCATCTGGATAAATGCAGTGTACAATCTAAGGGAAAAGCTCAACAGTTCTGGTCAGAAAACAGAGAAAGTGTTGGAAGTCGAAGGCCTTGTCCTCAATCAAATTCTGCTTTCGCTAAGTAATTCTCATATGAGCAGATGTTCAAGAGACAAGTGTTAGCTAACGTGTAGATTTTGCTCCCAGTCAAAGCAGAAGAATTGATTCTTCCTTGTGAAAGAATTATGTCTCATAGGGACTGATGATAAGAAACTATTCGTAAACTACTCTTTTATAAAGTGTCTCAGTTCAAATCCTTCTCTTGGCATGTACAGATTTCATCACTGGAATAATCACATTGTTTTATATGGGAAGTGGTACACAAAAAGCCCTAGGAAAAATAATACAGTGTTTAACATATTTTTAGTTCTATGCTACTATTGACCGTTCTTTCAATCATAACATTGTTTATATTTTCTAAAACTTCTATACTCTTAAACTACCCCTTCCAAACCAAGATCTTTCCATCAAACACATACTTTCCTCGACACAGGAACTTATATGAGAAATAATAAACAAAAACATCATACTTTCCAAGGATATCGATATTTTAAACATAAACGGTTAGGATTTTAATGATTAAAAGAAAAGAGATTTCAGGGTCCGGATATGCAATAATTTTCTGACTATCCTTTGTGAAGAAACTGGACAGAATTTAGTCAATTCTGATTGTGTAGCCTAGGTACTTATTGATGACCATTTTGATTTCTATTGCCTGTACGTTTTTTTTTTTTAAAGTTTCCAAGTAATTTATTTTTTGTACTTAGTGGATAACTGCAAGAAAATGACATAAACATTTGTAGCGATGATCAGGCCACATTAGCAAGTGATGATAACAAGGATTCAGGTATGTTATTACTAAAAGAACAAACCAGTACAAATTCAAAGGATCCAGTGTCAGTTCCCCACATTAGTGGGTGGCTTTCAACCAAAGCCCTTGTTCCTGATAGAGGGGTTGCCAATCTTTAGTTGTTTTAGCATGGTGCACAGAACTATGACAGGTTAGAGAAACCTAGAAGAATGGATTACTGCTGAGAGGGGAGGAGGTGACCTCGTCAATCTATCCAATACATACAAAGAAATTGTTCCAGTGCCACCTACATAGTCCTTTTTATATTTCATTTTCTGTCATCAAGTCTATTTGTGAGTCAGTGCAGTAAGCTCACTGCTTACCACACCACAGGAAGGAGAGACTATTTGTTCCTTTTTCTTGGAGGTCAATATGCCATCGTGGCTGAAATGTAGATAGTTGTATGTGTTTTTATTGCCAACATTTGATTCATTTATTGTCTCATTCACTAGGCTAACTCATTTAAGTACACTATTAGATAAAAAATGTAACTGCTACTGCAATGGCAAGACCTCAGGGCAGGGTACCAACAGCTGCTGCTACACAAATAACACCAGACCAAAGTTCCAGAAACATTAGTATTACTACTTTTACCATTGCATCTGCTATTATTACTGTTATCAAATGTATTGTGTTGATATTATAATACTAATAACAGTTGAAATTTAACAATACTATCTCATAGGCATTCTGCTAAACACTTTCCATTTGTCTTATTCAACTCTAACAGCAATGGTATGGAATATGGGTTATTGATGTACCCATTTTACAAATGAATTTTTAAGCATTAAGAGGTGAAGTAATGTGCCCAAGGACACACATATTTAAAGTGGTAAAACTGAGATGTGACTTGATATATCTATATGATTCCTAAGCTAATAAACTTCAATTCTAAATGGTTCTGTTCTTATTGATAAATATATTACTAATTGTTCTCAAAAATATCAGTTTTATCAAGGAGATACACAGTCCCCAATTTACCATGATCCAACTTATGATTCTTTTTATTTTACCTTGGTGAAAAAGTGATGTGCATTTAGTAGAAACTATACTTCAAGTACCCATACAACCACTACTATTCTTCACTTTCAGTGGAGTATCAATAAATTGTATAATATATTTAATAATTTATTATAAAATATTCTTTGTGTTAGATGATTTTCCTAACTGTAGGTTAACGTGAGGGTTCTGTGCACATTTAAGGTAGGATAGGCTGAGACATGATGTGTGGTAAGTTAAGTGTATTGAAAGCATTTTCAACTTACAATGAGATTCTCTGAACATAATCCCATCATAAATTGGGATTATCATAAGGATCATATGTATAGTTAAAAAATAAATATAATGATACCAATCAAGTATTAATGAAGATATAAACAAAGTTGAAATGCTGCTTAAAGTGCAAGGAGTAAGAAAACTGTTAAGTTGTTCTAAAAGTAGGAAACACTTCCTTGAGAATTTGATCTTTGAACAATACAATGTCTAGGAAGTGACCAAGAAATAAAATAAACAATGCCATTATAGTACATTTGGAAAAGCTTTCACAAAAACATAATGCTAAAAATGTTATGGCACTCTTGGGGAATGTAAAACCTATAGATAAGGACTACACTGTGAAATGCCTCATGTGTCAGGTTCAATTTAGACAATACTCTTCTCTAAAGCCAATAAGAGTTTCCTGAATGCTTTTTTAGGATAGGAGTTAAATGGTCTTTAAACATGATAGATGCTACGGAACAATACAATTAAAATATAAAGGCACTGTTTTTGGCTTCAAAAGAAAAAGAAAAAAACGGGCTGGAAGGAAAAACAGAATCAACAAACATAAAAATTCTGAACTATTTATAAAAATTAAATCTTACTCTACAATGCTGGTTATTAATTCAACAGGAATATAAAGTAAAACACTAGTGATGACTGGAAAAGGATAAGCTCAAATAATGAGATATATCTTTTTTTTTTTTCAAGTTGGAACAAAATTATGAAAAGCCTACAGTTTAGAGTCACCTAAATGACCTTTAACAGTCAATTGGTTTAAGTTCTTGAAGCAGATTGATAGATTGATGAGGTAGGGATAATGTTTCTGGAATTTCAGTCTGGGGTTGGTTGTGTAGCAGAAGCTGTTGGTGTCCTGCCCTGAAATCTTGCCATTGCAGTGCTAGGAGTACTCCTCAAACTACCTGAGGGCTTTTCATTGAGACAAGAGCTGGTCTTCCTTTGCACTTAGCAGACTAAAATAACTAGAAAAGTAATTATGACCTTACCCCAAAACAACCCCCAAACAATGACTTACAGAGAAGAGCTGGTATATAAAATTCTTGAGATCCTAGACCCTCTGAGTAAGATAATTCTGTTCACAGACTTCTCAGAATCCCAGCAGGATCACTACTTAGTAACCCACAGTAACTGATCTGGTAACACACCTTTCATTGACCACCTTTCTTTTGCTTTCTCCCTGTAATACTCTTCATTGATGGAAACCTGAAACTATCTCTTTAAAAAATGCTTATAATTGAATCCCTGTCTCAAGGTCTCTCTGAGCAAACATAAACTAAGGCAATATGTAAGATAAATATATATATATATATATATATATATGTAGATAGATAGATGAGAGAGAGAGAGAGAGAGAGAGAGAGAGAGAGAGAGAGAGAGAAATCTAGCAGTAGTAATTCAGATTATAGAGCCTTTTGAAAACCTCACATAATGTTTAGACTCACTGCTCCCCAAAAATGCATGTGCATATGCACACACACATTCGTTTACACATTAGTTCATCTAATAATTGTTTATTGATTTCTGGCAACAAGCCAGGCATGGTTAAAGTCTGTATACAGTAGAGAAGAATCTCTTACAAAGCTTACGTGCAGACATACACATTTTTTATATGATACTTTTTTGGTCACAAGTACACCGAAGTCTAAACAAGGGGACTCTTGGTGCTATGGACTCCAGGTTCAAACTCCCTGGAGAGAAGACAGGCAGATGTAGACTTGAAGTACTAGATTCAAGAAACATGAGAGTGACTACGGGAATTGAGCCCATAATAAGACAGTGAGGGAAAAAAATCACATGATACAATTATTGGCAATACCCTAAATTGGAAAGAAAAATTAGCAAGACTACAAAGAATGCTGGTAAAATGAAATGGTGGGTGATTTAAGCTATTAAGCCTACTGAACACAATTGCTTAAACGATGGCCTGATTATCTGGCCAATGTATAAATCATTGAAGTTTTGATTTGACAGTACTTGAGAGTTCCTGGGGGGTTAGGTTTCAAATGAGCCTTGCCTCTCAGGATGCATGCCCTTACGTTGTCCCTATTGTGAACTGAGTCTTGCCTTTTAACTTCTATTGACCAGTAGAATGTGGTGAAAGTGATGCTGTACGAGTTCAGAGCCTAAGCCGTAAGAAACCACACCAGCTTCTTCTTAGGAACTCTGAACCACCCTATTAGAAGTCCATTTACCCTGCTAGAGAGACCACATTAAGAGACCATCTGTTTTTATTCGTCAATTAAAAATAAGTTAACAATAAAGCAAATAAGTAAAAGAGAGACTATTAGGAAAGAGGAGAGAGAGAGAGAGAGAGAGAGAGAGAGAGAGAGACCGAAACCTAAAGATTACAAAAAAAGAGAGAGGGGCGCTGCCTTCCAGCTGTCCCTGACAAGGTGTCAGATACTCAAGTGAGCCACCTTGGAGGTTCCTGCGGTTGCAGATGACAACAAGTGGTATATAAAAACTGCCCAGCTTAGTTTAGTTAACATATGAAATTGTAAGAGATAAAAATGTAGTTAGTGTGTTAAGCTATTAAGTTTTAGGTAGGGAGCAAACTAAAAGAGGTACTTGTTTCCAAACATAGCTCATTTTTTTTAATAGAAAACGAAGGATGATTTAAAGATTAGAGCCAAGACGCATAGAACTGAGTCAAAATCAGTAGAGGTCCCCCACCTCCAGAAATTGTGGTACTGAGCAGTGGGACTTTTCTGGATGCACTTAGCTGGATTTAGAATTGCTATGGATCAGTAACGAGGATAGTTTTCCACATCCCCTGTCCCTTTGAATGCAAGTGACTATTGTGATTCTAGTGTTCCTGGATCATCTCATCAGTATATGCTGGGTGTGTAAGTGTGGGGGGCAGATAATGTGTCTCTTTATATCATAGATGTTCAGATAAAAATGGAGCATACCTAAAGGAGATTCATCTGGAACTTGGTCTGATTCGGAGGATGAGATTTTAAACCTGATGCATAAATAAATAGAACTTTGGGAGTGAATATACTTGGCAATGTAAGGAAAGAGAATCATTAGGGTTTAGAGAGAAGACTAGAGTGACCAGGCTTCAAACACAGCCCCTCAATAAATCACATCTCCTGTATTAATGCCCTTATGTGGTTCCTTCCAACTATGACTCTGGGTTGGCCATATGACTTGTTTTAACTAAACACCATGTAGAAGAAATGATGCTCTAATAATTTTGAACTGAGCTTTAAGAAATCCTGGCATCTTTTGATTACACATTTTTGACATGTTGTATAAGAACTCCAGTTATCCAGTTGGAGAGACTGTGTAAAGAGACAGAGAGTTGTGTAACTGCGTGGAGAAAAGCCTAACCTTCTAGTTTTCCAGCTGATTCCAGTGTTCTAGCTGAGCCAGTAATTCCAGCTGTACCTCCCATATTTCCAGATGAATGCAGACCACCCAAAAAATGCTGAGCAAAAATCTGTCCATCTGAGCCCAATCAATGCACAGAATCAAGAAAAACTATGAAAATTAGTTGTTTTAAGCTGCTATGTTTGGTTTTTTTTGTTATTAAATACAAAGTGATATAAAACTGAAAGTGCCTTATCTACTTTGGAGATTATTTTACTTTCTTTGCTGAAATAACATATCATGTCCAACAACTGATTTTTGAGTTCAACTCCCTTTGAATTTATCTTGATCTAACTTACGTCAACACATATTTTACAAATTATGGAATAAAAAATGTATTCTCTCCTAACATGGTTTTCTAAAACCAAGATCTCATGGAGTGAGTAGCTTACATTTGCTTTTTCCAAATTAACTCTGTTGGCTAAAATGCTTTCGCCATACAAGAATTCTTAAAGGAATCACTCTCTTGATGAAGAATGATCAGCTAAAGATCATCAGTATCAAATCTCTAGTCTAAAAAAAAAAAAAAAAATCTTATGTATTGACTTTCTGCATGGCACACATTTCCAGAGGAAATATGGAATGACACTGTAAGAGGGAGAAGGGAAGTTTCTTTTGTAAAGTTTGGGTTTATGTTGAAGTATTCTGAGGAAAATCTGAGTGAAGCAGCCTGTTTCTGTGGAGAGTTTAGGGGAAATAGAGATTAACTAGGGATTGGGTGCTGCTATAGGGTAAGGGCAGTATAACCAAAATGTTTGTACCCCCATAATATCCTGAATTAAAAAAAAAA
>RJWJ010049129.1:0-10349 GCA_004363605.1 Indri indri | reverse complement strand
TGAACAGACATCTGGCTCAGGAGCCCAGAGGCCTGGGGTTCCGGCCGGACTGCAGCACAGACAGTGTGGGGAGTACGCCTCGAGCCAATGTGAGACTTCCCTGGGTCTGTGCCCTGCACCTGCGGCTTCCCATAGGGCCACCAGTAAACTGTGGAGAGAGAGCACCTGTCTGAGAAAGCTGGATTGTCACAGGCTCTGGGACCCAATCTCGACCCCACCCTTACCAGCAGTGTGACTTTGGCAGAGTTACTTCCCCTCTCTGTGCTTGGTCTCCTTTTCTTAAACATGGAGACAAGAAGGGGAGCCACCTCTCCTGGCAGTCATGAGGACTAAATGAGATAGCACAGGTAAAGGGCTTAAATGGCGCCAGGCCCACTGTATGCATCTGGTTAATGTCAGTTGTGATGGGTAACTGGAAGAGCTGTGCCAGGGTTGAGCGAGATATGAATGTGTGTGCTGTTGCGCACAGTAAGCACTCACTGACCTATTGCTACTATCGTTGGCAGTGGTAGCACCGCTACTGTAGCTGTGCAACCTGTGGGGAGCCTTTGGCCATGCATAGAATGAGAATATCTCCCACACCGCCTTTGTTTCTCAAGAACAACAAATATAAATAAATAACTGTGTATCCATCTGAAATGTCTACATGCTCTTGGGGAACATAATCCCAGACATACACTACCTCAGACACATAGCTGATCCTTGAATAAGGCAGGAGTTGGTGGCATTGACCCCAACCCAGCACATTTCAAACTTTAAGTTTTGACCCCCCAAAACTTAACTACTAAGAGGCTACTATTGACAAATACTGTGGATGTTATATGTATTCTTATATATTCTGTATTAATACAATAAAGTAAGCTACAGAAAAGAAAATGTTATTAAGAAAATCATAAGAAATAGAAAATACATTTACTTTCCATTAAGTGGAAGTCGATCATCACAAAGGTCCTCGTCCTTGTCGTCTGCATGTTGAGCAGGCTGAGGAGGAGGAGGAAGAGGAGGGGCTGGTCTTGCTGTCTCAGGGGTGGCAGAGGCGGGAGAACATTGCGTGTAGTGAACCACACAGTTTAAGCCCGTGTTGTCTGAGGGTTAACGCTATGATCTGCCCTCCCCTAAATCAACAGCCAGTCTTTCAAACCTATTTAAATAAGAGAATCTTTGCTCTGCCTTCGCCAGAGGAAAGCGAAATAAGAGAGAGCGAGACAGTGCTCGTCTTGCTAAGAGCGCTCCGCCATCTGGAAGGAATGGAACCTTAATTAAGAAGGAAGGGAAGGCGGAAGGGAGCTTGGGTCCACGTGGGGAAGCCTGCGGGGCTCCTGTGCTTTGGGAACACAGGGCACTGGGCCCCTCCACCAGCTGCCAGAGGTGCTTCTGGGGACATGGGGCCTGCTGATGGCCCAGTGACCCCCAAAGCTTTCCGTGGCAACTTCACTGAGTGGCCGTCTGACCTGCCCAAATTCTCTGGCACCTGGGATATGGTTTCCAAAGTGTGGTCCCTGGACCAGCAGTGTCCGCACCACCAGAGACTTGTTAAAATGCATGTTCTTGGGCCCCATTCCAGACCTACCAAGGAAGACACTCCTGGGGTGGGGCCAGCAAGCTGCGTTTTAAGAAGCCCTCCAGCAGATGCCAATGCGCACTGATGCTTGGGAACTTCTGGTCAATAGCAAGAGGCGATTACGGACGTCTCCTGAATTGTAAGATGGGCAACGCCACCATCTGCTTTCCTGCTTCGCAGTGTGCAAAGAGCTTGAGTGTTGGTGCTAGACAAACCTGAATTTAAATCCCAAATTTAGCTTTTTACCATTTGTGTGGTTTAGGGAAGTGTGGCTTCCCTGGTTTCTCTCTGATGTGGGGTAACGACACCTACCCTGGGGGCCTTGTAGGGACTGGAAGTAACATGGGAAATGCTTGGCACAAATTCCTATTATCAGAGGAGGAAGCAGATGAGGAAGGCTCCCTTCATCCCCACCATTTCTTCCCATTTTTTCCCAGAACTTGGCATGGTACTTTGCCCAGAATAGGTAATTAATATATAACTAAAGCATTTTCCGAAGCATTTCCAGCACTTTCTATCTGCAGCTCATTCCAGTGGGATCATCGCTTGTCTTCCCCTCTTACCCCAGTAGATACCGAGCAGAGGGAGAAGCTGGGGTGGGTGTGTAGGACACGCTGTAACAAACAGGAATCTAGCACAACTTCCAAGGCATCGTAGCTTTCCTGCCCTGTTCCGTTTCCATATCTTGATGCAGGTTTGCCAGGAAATATCCAACAGTCCTCTAAAATCTCCTTCCAACCCAACCAGCCAATTCCCACTTCAGCCAAAAACCAAACTAAGCCAAACCAAATAACAAACCAACCACACACACACATGCTCGTGCGCGCACAAACACACAGGAGAAAACACCCATCCCCTCTGATCCAGTGCAGCGTGGGTGGCTTTCCCCAGCTCTGAGGGTGCCGGTCTTGGCTGGGTCTGCGAGAGCCACATGGGGCCTTCAGAGGAGCTGCTTTTCTTCTCTCTCCTGGAGAGAAGGAAGCTTCCAGGTGATTCACTGCTCCAGGCAAAAACAGTGAGGGCTGGACGGGGAACACTTAGCTGCAGCACCCTGCCCTGCACAGAAGCCAAAGGACTGTCGGCATGAAGAGCCAAGGGCATTTTCATTCCTGCTTTCAGCACCACATTGGGTGCAAAACACCAAGTGGACAAAATACTATCAATACACGCCACGCTGTGAGGGAAAGTGCAGCTCACTTAGCTGCCTTGACATCGATTTTCACCTGCTTTTGTTGATGAGGCTGCATCCGTAATGGTGATAAATCCATTAGACAAACATGGCACTCCACTATTCAGTGTCTATGGCGGCCAGGCCTGCTGTGCATGGGCTCTGCCTGGGCTGCGGAGCCTGGCCCAGTGGACAGAGCCCCTGAGGCTGGCTGGTCCATGGAGAGGAGAAGGCCCTTGGGATGCCCGCTGGCCCCCAGCACACTTACCCGGGTGTGGCTGGGCGGGTATTGCTGTGCATCTTATGTCTACTTAACTAACCCTTTCCGGTCTCCAGTTCCCTCCTGTCCCTGCATGCTTAGAGAGAGGGCTGGAGAGAGACCGGGACACAAAGTGGACTTCCTTCTGCCTCTCCTCACCCCTCCCGTAGGCACTTGTGAGGTAGGCAGGGTGGGAGCCCTCTCCCATTTTATAGACGGGAAACTAATATTCAGAGATGTGAAGTGCTCAGGGCCTCACTAATGTGGCAGAACAGGCACTAGAACTCAGGGACACAGTTTCAGATTCTAGCTCCAGGGTCGAATCCACACAGCACGCTGCCTCTCTGCTCCTTGTGTTGTGAGAGCCGTATCGTCCTTCCATCAAGAATTGGAACAGATAGACAAATGGCCAATGAACATGAAAAAGTGCTCAATGTCACTAATCGTCAGGAAAATGCAAATTAAAACCGCAATGAGATATCGCCTTACTCCTGTTTGAATGGCTTTTATTAAAAAGTCCAAAAACAAGAGATGCTGGCATGGATGCAGAGAGAAAGGAATGCTTATAAACTGTTGGTGGGACTGCGAATTAGTACAACCTCTATGGAAAACGGTATAGAGATTTCTCAAAGAACTAGAAGTAGACCTATCATTTGATCCAACAATCCCACTACTGGGTATTTACCCAAGGGAAAAGAAGTCATTTCATCAAAAAGACACCGGCACTCGAATGTTTATTGCAGCACAATTCACAACTGCAAAGATGTGAAATCAACAAAAGTGCCCATCAATTCATGAGTGGATTAACAAACTGTGGTATGTGTATACTACGGAATACTAGTCAGCCACGAAGAAGGATGAATTAAGGCCTTTTGCAACAATTTGGATGGAACTGGAGACCACTATCCTAGGTGAAGTATCTAAAGAATGGAAAAACAAACACCACATATACTTGCTGTTAAATTGGAACTAAGCGATGAGCACACATGTGCACAGAGGGAAGCAAAACTCAGGGGAAATCAAGCAGGGTGGAGGGGGAGGAGGGGATGGGCACAAATCTACCAAACAGGTACAATGAGCATTATCTGGGTGATGAGCACACTTATAACCCTGACTCAAGCATAACAAAATCTATGCATGTAGCCAAAAACATTTGTACCCCTGTAATATTTTGAAATTTAAAAAAAAGTGTGAGGGTAAAAAAAAATTGGAACAGGGACCCGGCTGAGAAGCATGTGGCTCCCTGTGAGTGACCAAAGGGCAGAGATTGGAGTTCTCTTCCCTGCAGAGGCTGCAGCATGTTGGCACAGTGACCAATGCAGGCTGAATCTCCAGGGAGGCGAGGCTGGGTTTCCACTGAGGAAGGTACACAGGACGGCTGAGGGGAGGGCAGGGACCCTGGGGCTATCCGCTGAGTGAGACTGGTGGAACAGTAGTGAAAGGCCCCCACTGCATCAGCCTGCTCAGGTGCAAGGCACAGTGGGTGCCTTTGCAGTCCTGGCAACACCCCACCTGTCTGACCAGAGGTCAGGTATGTTAGGAGGTGGCCGAGTCTGCACAGCTATCCATGGCAGAGCCTGTTCTAACCACTGTGCCCGACAATGGCAGAGGGTGGAGGGGCCTGGACGGAGGGCCTGACTCCCAGCCGGGACAGGTGCTGTTACTCTCTCCCCTAGAAGCACGAGTGAGAGGATCCAGAGGGCTGGGCGGGCTACCTGCGCCTGCCTTCAAGGCCCAGCAGCAAGGGCGGCAGCCAGGCTTGGAGGCTCAGCAGTGAGGCTGTGAGGACAGCTGGAGGCTGGGAAAGCCAGCTCACTCTGCAGGCGCTGCCTTCAGGAAGCCTCCCGTGATTCACTTAGGGCCCTGGTTGCTCAGCCCCTGCAGCACAGGTGGGTGGACGCTGCATAGTGCTGACTTGATGTTCTGCATTTGTCCTTTCTCCCGGCTGGAGAGTTAGCCCTTGCGGGCACAGACAGGGAAGCTCTGGGCTGTATGTGCTGGCCTGCTTCCGCCCAGGGCTGACGCCCCCACTGTAGCGGCATTCGACCCCGTGGCCAGGACCCCAGATCCCATAGGAACTGCACACAGCGACTCCTGACACAAAGAAGAAAGCAGTAGTGAGTAGAATAAGTGCTTTCTCGTGGCGATAGGGATTTTTCCCTCCAGATTTTCACGAATTCCCAGTGATGACGATGGGTGACCGGTTGGCATGCTCTTCCCAGGGCTCCCAGGCCTGCGGGCCCGTCTTGGGGGACACAAAGTATGTACCAGGCTGGACTCCTCAGCCCGCCTGGAGCTCTGGGTCCACAGAGAGCCCAGAGAGGAGGAGACACGCTGGAAGCTGCTGGTCCTGCCTGCGCACCGTGGTCAGGCGCCCCTGCCTCTCAGGACCCGGTAACCAGGCCAAGGTTTACCTGCTGGGTCCTGATTCGTGCACGGTAATTATGCCCGCAGAAGCCGGCCTGCTAATTGCTTTTGCTATTTCTGGACTCTGCCCCTCCTGGTCTGTCCTCCTGCTAGAGACAGAAATAACCTGGCACTTGGCGGGTAATTATCGCATAGCACCTCCAGAGTCAGCAGACGCTGAGCAGCAGATGCCGATCCCTGACTCAGCGTGCGGGGTTTGGCCTGGGAGTCACTGGAGGGTGCCTGACCCTTGGCTGGGGGAGCACTCCTGTCCCCTGGGGGCCGTGCTCCCCGCTTCCTCCTGCACTGACCTCGTCTTATCAAAGCCCTCTCAGTCCTCCCGATCTCATCGGCACCTCATCCTCCTTTACCAATGTCCCCATTTATAGGAGAGAAAATGAGGAAAGAGGAGAGGGAGGCCTGCAGGGACAGTTAGTTTCTGGGTCTAGATTCCCCAGTCCCACAACTGGTTCCCAATTGTATCTTTTTTTTTTTTTTATTAGTCTCTACTATCTTTGGAGAGGAAATAGGAAAAGTCAAAATAATATGGTTAATATTTGCAAGTACTCCTTTAATTTTAAGAATGAATGAATGAATGAAAATGATTGCAGTAGTAGCCAGACAGTAAGCACTAGGTACTCAGAGAAATGTGAGAGTCTCTGCCGTGTGGCCCTGGCAGGCTTCCTGGAGGAGGTGAGGTCTGAGCTGGCTTTGAAGGACAGGCGGCACTTGGACAGACAAGAGCATTGCTCCAGAAGTGCAGAGTGGCCAGGTGGTGGGAAAGGTCTGGGATACCAGCTGTGCCTGTCTCCCGAGTGGCAGTGCCCTGGGCAGACACAGAGTCTCCTCCTTCTCCAAGCAGGGGTAATTCTTTCCCTTCACACCTTGCAGCCTTAATGTCACAAGTGAGAATTGACGAGAGGAGGAGAAAAGGTCCCTGGTTGCCCAGGTTGGGGTCTTTGGTAAATGAAACAGGCCTGTTTCTTGGCACCTGAGTCCGGACTCCTCCCCAACCTCGCTGCTGGGACCCCTCCCATTTCCCAGATCTGGGGACACATATCCATCCTTTTAGTTCAACAAGTGAGGACTCGGAGTAAATCACTGTCCTCATTCTTGAAGCCACTGGCCTCACAGCTCGTGGCTGGATTAACAGTTTGCAGATGCCACGCGCCGTGGCCTCACCGTCTCAGCTGTGCTGCGGCGTGTGGCGTCTGCTGCCTGGGCTTTGCAGCCGTCTCTTGCTGCCTAAGCTCCAGCTCCCCAAATAGGAGCGAGCACCTCAAAAGCAGCTGCCTGGCGTGAGCCTCTCAGGGCCTCTCTTCGCCTGGCACTGTTCCCGTTCCCAGGCGCGGTCTCTGGCCACCTGGTGCTGGGGCTCCAGAGGCCTGTCTCTCTGCTTGTTCATGGTCATTTATGGCCCACCTACAGCATGCCAAGCACGTGGGGAGAAAAAGGTGTGAGAGACACAGTGCCTGCTGCGGGGAGCTCTGAGTGAGAGGAGGCGGCAGCTTCAACAAGGGACCAGAGGTGTGAGCCCAGGGACACGGAGGAAGACCTGCTCCTTCAGCTCAGGCCAGGATGGGGGGCCGCTGACAGAATGGAGAACACAGTGGGTGCTGTCAGGTTCAGAGGAGGGACTCAAGGGAGCTTAGGGAGGCCGTGGCTCCACCTCCAGTGCCCACCACTGGGCAGATGCAAAAACTGAGGCCCAGAGAGGAGCAGTGACTATTCAAGGCCACCCCCGGTCAGTGACAGAACTACAGACAGTCCCCGACTTATGATGGTTTGACTTACAATGTTTCAGCTACGATGGTGCGAAAGCAGAACACATTCAGCAGAAACTGTAGTTCCAGCACCCACACGACATTCCTCCACCTTCAGTGCAGTCAGTGCTCATAACCTACATGAGATGGCAACGTTTTCTAAAGTTGGCTTTGTGCTAGACGATTTTGCCCAACTGTAGGCTAATGTTAGCGTTCTGAGCTCAGTTTAGGCAGGCTGGGCTGAGCTGTAATGTTCTGTAGGTTAGGTGCATATAATGCGTTTTCAGCTCGTGATTATGATGGGTTTATGGGGACATGACCCCATCATTAAGTTGAAGAACATCTGCAGGTCTATAATCTCAGGTGTGTGACTTTGAGACCAGAGATCACCTTCGCTCACCTGTGATCTTGGTTGAGTTGGGGCTGATGATGCAAAGCTGGAAAGGACGGAGGCAGAATTCACATGGCTTGAGGCTTCTGCTGACACGGGGGACGGGTGGGAGCACTGGCAGTGCTGGGATCCTGGACACCTGGATGAAAGAGGTTGCAAAGGACTTCTGTGGGTGCCAATGAAACTTGCTCCACTGCAGTGTGTGACAGTGGCCCCCCTCCATTCTCTGCAACACTGACACAAGTGAGCTCAGATGCAAACAACTAAAGCAAAGCTGAACATTTGGGCCTGTCCAGGGACTGTCCCTGCCTTCAGGAAGTCCAGCAAGGGACTCAGTTTTTATTCTGGTCCTTTTCCCAGCTCTGCTCTTATGCACGTTGAAGCAAAAGTCTGAGGCTGGGTGAGATTACCTTCCAGACCTGTCCTTGGCAATAAATGCCATCCTTCCCACCCAGACCCCCTCAGCCTCCGTCCCAATTAGAGAGCCTGCTGGAAGGATGCCAACACATGACCCATCTCTGTCAGTGACTGAAACCGATAAGAAAGGCCAGTCTGTCATTCAAGGCCCAGAGTCCCCCTACCCTCTGGTCATTTTATCCTTTGGAACTGGCAGGTGCTGCCTCAAGACCTACTAGTGTCAGGCTGGAGACTGTGGGGACTGGGGGAGGATGGGATGTTTTTCTTCCTAGGGAGTCAGTGATTGCAAACTTGTCACCAGCAGTGACATGGTGGTGAGCAATTAATTCGGGGGGTGGGTGGGGGGTTCCTGCCTGTCACCACATGTGGCTCCTGCCCCCAGCAGCATCCCCTGCCTTCTAGGCTCATATCCTTTCTCTCAGCAGACAAGCTAACTCGCTGTAGACTCAGTTGCCTGGGGGCAGCAGAGGTCTTGCCACTGAGAGTCTGATTTCGGTGACATTGCCGTAAGGAGAAGACATGCAGACAGAATGTTAGCAACGGTTTACACTTGTATGGAGCTTACTCTGCGCCAAGTGTGCTTCCCAATGCATAGTAATTATAATGGCCCTGTAGGGCAGGCACTGCTATTACTCCCATTTTAGGGATGAGGAAACTGAGGCACAGAGGCATGGCCCAAGGACACACAGCCCAGAGTGGCAGGGCAGAATTCAAATCCAGCCAGTCTTGCTCTGGAATATGTAGTCTTAACCATGGCACTGCACGGCCCCTCCCTCTGGGTGCCCCAAAGGGCAGGGTCCAGGAAATCCATTTGCATTTGAAAGAACCGGGGCAACTTTTATTTATTTATTATTATTATTATTATTTTTATTTCAGGGTATTATGAGGGTACAAACATTAAGGTTACACTTTATGTCTTTGCCTCACCCAAGCAAGGGTTAGAGACATGCCCTTCCACCCTACAGTGCTCCCCGTGTCCTTTAGTTGCGGGTTTACCCCCCCATCCCTGCAATCCCTGGAGAGTATTGCTGCCATGTGATCACCCTAGTGTTCATCAGTTAGTACCAGTTTGATGGCGAGTACAAGTGGAGCCCATTCTTCCGCTCTTGTGGTGCCTCACTTTGGATAATGGGCTTAAGTTTAATCCAGGAAAGTATAAGAGGTGCTAGATCACTGTCGTTTCTTATGAGTGAGTAATATTCCATTGTATACATATACCAAATTTCAATAATCCACTCATGGATTGACGGGCACTTGGGTTGTTTCCACATCCTTGCAATAGTGAATTGTGCCGCCATAAACATTCGGGTGCAGATGTCTTTATCGTAGAATGTTTTGTGCTCTTTCGGGTGGATGCCTACTAGCAGGGCACCTTTTAAAGAGCAGGTGGGAGCCACTGGAACTAGCCAGGCCGCTGCAGAGGCAGAGTCGATGTGTGCATCCTCGGGCAAGTCACTTCTTTGTTTCTTAAGCCTCAGTTTTCTCACCTGTGAAACAGGACAGTGGTACCCGCTTCAAAGGGTCGTCGGGAAGGCTAGATGGCAGAGCACTATGCAGCCTCCTGAGTCCCCATCCCACTCTGCTCCCCAAACCCCTGCCTGCCTGTTTCTGACCCTGGATGGCACGGTAAAGCCTCCATATTATTTCCCCAGAGCCCCACTTGGTAATTGCTGTGTACTAAATTGTTGTCAACAGCCATGCTGATTTCTAAGACCAAAGGACAAAAATCTCAAACTGCACACCCTAGTGATTTGGAACCCAAATTTATGAAGACATTGCTAGCAGTAGTAACGCAGCTCGCGCCAGCAGCGCCAGCAGGGACCGGGTGTGCACCTGCCGGATGCCTGCAGGTCTGAGTGTGCAGAATCTCACTGGGCCCTTCCACTAGGAGTGTCCCAGGGCAGGCTTGGGGAGGGACGGCCTTGTGGCTCTCAGTAACATGCCAAGGTCGGCCAGCGTCAGCAGATGATCCAGGGAGAGGCTGTGAAACGCTTTATGTGTTGGGTTTGAGGAAGATTTACTTCCCTCTTTACGATTTTTTAAAGCTCATCTTAAAGTAAGTTATGAGCCCTTGCACAAATAGCCCAGGCCGGAATGGCAAGGCCCCCAAGAGAGTAAAGTCTCCCTCCTGGGTGGGGCCCACACTTTCGTCCAGGACACACTACCTGACGGGGTTACCTTCAGGAAGACATTTCACCTCTCTGGGGCTCCATTTTTCCAGTTACGTACCTAAAATGTTGAATGGTATGCCAAGACTTAGGCTTCCTTCCAGGTTTTATCTTCCAAGAGTTTTTTGATCTATAATCTCAGCTGAGGTTTAAGGGCAAAGTAAAACACCCTTGGGTCCAGGAACAGGAAATCCATTTGCATTTGAAAGAGCCAGG
>RJWJ010049128.1:0-10335 GCA_004363605.1 Indri indri | reverse complement strand
TGTGACAGCTTCGTGACATCATCCAGGTCTCAGACCTTTCTGACCTGCCGTGTTTTGTATGCAGCTTTGGTCTTTGTGGCTACAGGAAGGCTGCTGCTACTCCAGGCAGCTTATGTGAGTTCCAAGCAGGAAGAGAAAGAAAAGGGTGGTAGAGACAGAAAGCAAGGCTCTCAGAAACAGTTTCCCACCTCACAAGCCAGAATGAAACCACATGGCATCTCTAGATGCACAGGAGGCTGGAAAATGGCATTTGTTAGCTGGGCTCGTTGCCATCCTGAGCAACGTCAGGTTTCTGTTATAAAGGAAGGCAGGCACAATGGCGATTGGGTAAGCAACTGGTGGTCTCCGTCATTGGCTCCTTGGCCATTCTTTGCAATTGTGGTCTTTACCCTGGATACTATTTTGGGTATTTGAGTGTCTTTTGTGGCACCTCTTATGGCCTTTAGGAAAAGCAGGTGTGCCAAGCTGTCTTTGGCCACTTCAGCCTGGAGTCAGAGGTTGGAGCTTTCCATGGCTCCCCATGGCTGCCTGGATATTCCAGTGGGAAAGTCTAGGGCTGAGACAGACACTCCTCAGATGCATGGCATGCTCCTCTGCTCACGGCCGGCAGTGACAGACACAAACTGTAGCACGTGGAAGGTGGACAAGGAGCAGCTGATGGATAAATGAATGATGGTGATGGGCGGCAGATGCGTAAATGGATAGTGTTGAGGCTGGACTGTGTCCCCTCAGGTTCATATGCTGAAACCCTAACCCCCAGTCCCTCAGAATTTGACTGTATTGGAAACAGGGCCTTTAAAGATGCAATTAACATCTGTGAGCCAAGGAGCGAGGCCTCAGGAGGAACCAGCCCTGCCAACACCTTGACCTTGGACTTCTAGCCTCCAGCACTGTGAGAAAATAAATGTTTGCTGCTTAAGCCACCCAGTCTGTGGTACTTGTTACGGAAGCCTGGGATGACTAAGACCAATGGATAGATGCAGTCATTTAACTCAGCAGACATCCACTGAGTGCTTACAACATGCCAGGCACAAGGGATACAATGTCGAACAGGACAGAGCACCAGCCTTCAGGCAGCTTGTCATCTGTGGGATAAGAGATGCCTAGAGACAGGTATTAGACCTGCACTGGGCACATGTGGCTACTGAGCAGGAAAAGTGTGGCCATTGCAAATTGATATATGCTGCACGTGTAAAATACACACCAGTTATTGGAGACTTGGTACAGAAAAACAATGTAAAAAAATCATTAATAATGGTTTTATATTGATTATGCATTGAAATGATATTTTGGACACAGTGGATTAAATAAAATATTGAGTTTAATTTCATCTGTTTCTTTTAATGGGTTTTAACATAACTTCTAGAAAATTTAAAATTATATATGCAGCTTATATTATTTTTATACTGGACCATCCTAATGTAGTAAAAGGGTGGTGAGAGGTGGGTGGATGCATGACGTGTTACAGGAACACAGAAGGAAGCTTCCTGGAGGAGAATCTTAAGTGATGATGTCCAGCCTGCAAATCAGAACCCATGAGGTGCAGCTAAAGTGATTCTTGAAGGAAAAGTCATAGCCTTATATACTAACATTAACAAATAAGAAAGACTAAAAACAGACGATTTAAGGATATGACTCAATAAATCTAGAAAACACTAGAACAGTAGAACAAAGCTAAGGAAACGGAAGAAATAAAGATAAGAAAGGAAATGAAATGAATATATTAAAAAGTGATAGAATTAACAAATGTATCCAAGTGCTGGGTTTTTGTGGGGAAAAAATAAAAAGGACATCATTAGTCAATTCTAACAAGAAAAAAGAAGAAAGTACACATGAAAGCAAACGTATATGGGGAAAGCAGCTACGGAGACATAACGAGGTGAATAACCACAGGACATGGGCTCTGGTATATGTAAATGATTCTGAGACTTTGAAAACACAGAAAACATAATTCATAAAAAATGACTCCTAAAGAGATGTAAAGTCTAAACAAATTGATTACCTTAAAAAAATAGGAAGTTGTCAAAGTCTACCTTACGTAAAGAAAGAAATAAAAGGCACCAGGCCCAGAATGTTTTCTAGGAGGACCCCACTACACCAAAAATGAACAGCAATTCACCACTATTTAAACTGCTCCAGATCGTAAAGGAAGGGAAGTTTCTAAATTCTTTTTATGTACCAAGCATATCATTGATACCAAAATCCATCAGAAATAGCATGGAAAGAGAAAGCATACCTGTATTACTTAGGAACATTGATGCAAAAATATTAAATCTCTGAAGCAGCACATTAGAGGAATGAATCACCACAATCAAGTGGAGTGAATTCCAGAAACGTACGGGTGGTTGAATATTCGAAAGTCAACTAGGGGCTGGGTGCGGTGGCTCACAACTGTAATCTCAGCATTTTGGGAGGCCGTTGCATGTGGAAGGATCTCTTGAGGCCAGGAGTTTGAGACCCAGCCTGGGCAACATAATGAGACCCTGTCTCTATAAAAATAAATTAATTAATTTAAAAACTTATTTGTCATTGAAAATAAATTAGAAAAGAGGAAGAAATTAGAAGTATGAACACTGGGAAGGAGAAATCATTATTTACAGAGAGATAGATGGTTTTGTTGGAAAGAGGAAGAGAATCAGCGGAAAGCAATCGGAAATGAGAATAGCATGCAGTCAAGTGGGTGGGTCCAAATCACTACGAAGAAACCATCCGCACAGCAGTCTACTGAGAGAGGTGACGGCACGGAAGACCCCATTTACAAGAGCAACAGCAGAGAACAAGACGTGGCTGGCCACGGTGGGTGGGCAAGTTAGGACTCTCGGTGATTTCCTTTGTGTTAGGGTCGATAGCCATGGGTGCTATGGGTGAGATTCACTATGGGCACAAGACTTCCACAGAGCGGGGCCAGCAGAGGATCCCAACGGGGCTGGTGTTCAGCCTGGAGGCCCCTGCCCCTGCAGGGGAAGCTGGTGCCTTTGCCATGTTGCTGAGACTGAGAGACCTGGGAGGCAGAGCCCAGCGGGAGGGGCTGTGGCCAGGGCCCCTGTGGAGCCAGGTGCTGCTCTTGGGCGTTCAGACCACAAAAACGGACCACTCCTCCCCCACTGCCTTCTGAGTCCTGGCTCTGGGGAATGTTGCTGCACTTCCCAGCTTAGCCAAGAAGACAGAACAAAGCCACCACATTTTGGGGGGTGGAGGTGATGGAGGGGTGCTTCCATATGGGGTGGCTATTTGTCCCGGGACTGAGGGATTGCCTGGGATGGAGGGGTTCCCTGGAGCAGGGGACTTTCAGTGCTGAAAGAGGGAAGGTCTTGGGCACACTGGGACAGTTGACTACCCTTTTTATAGGCCCTTCTGGGTAATGATGGGTTAACCTGACCCAGGGAGAGGGATGGTCTTTGCCCTCGGCTCCTGGGAGGGGATCTCTAGGCCTCTGGGATGTCCTGCCAGGGAAGCGTATTGTTGTTTACCTGTCATGACGGGCTTTGGGACATGCGGCATCCTCTCCTCTGGAGGGCTGGAGACTGGAGGTCAGTGCTGTGAGTCTGCCATGTCCAGGCGATTGAGCCCCGGTGAATCGAGGCTCGGGGGTGCCCTGGGCAGCAGCACTCTGTGCATCTTGTCATACTCCCCCGGGAGAAGGAGATCACAGTTTCCGTGCATGAAGCTCCCCTGGACTCCGCCCCACGTGTCTCTTCCCTTGGCTGATTTTACTCTGTATACTTCCACTGACATAAACCGTAACGGTGACCATAACAGCGTTCAGTGACTTCTGAGTCCTTCTAACAAGTTATTGAAACTGAGAATGAACTTGGGGACTGACAGAAGTGAGGGTGACCTTGGGGCTGTTTCCCAATTTCTGGATCTTCCTTCCCCGTCCCTCCTCCCCCTCTTCCTGAACACTGCAGGAGGGCACCAGGAAAAGGGTCTGGCCCTGGCCTTCTGGTCTCCTTCCCCAGCGCGGCCTGTGGTGCCACCTTTTCGTGTCTTGTCCGGAGCTGTTCCACGGGCTTTTGAGCAAACACAAACGTCTTCTCTCACTGCTCCCATCTTCCCCACAATTGGTGG
Source organism: Indri indri (assembly GCA_004363605.1). Taxonomy (NCBI): domain Eukaryota; kingdom Metazoa; phylum Chordata; class Mammalia; order Primates; family Indriidae; genus Indri; species Indri indri. Next base: position 6,267 of record RJWJ010049128.1, on the reverse strand, counting down.
CATGTTATGCGTACCATTCTTAGTGTCCCATATCAAGTTTTTGTGGATTTTCTAGGTCTCGTACGATGAGCATGTATTTCTTAGAAGAAGAAATGAAGAAGCAAGGAGGTGACACACACCACACAGCGCAGCAAGCGGGCTGCGGGCGGGGCCCGGGGCTGCCGTTTCCTTCCGTCATTGGGTGCGGGGGTGTGAGCCAGCAGGGGCTGGGAAGTGGCTGGGGCAGGGGGGCTGAGGCGGGGCAAAGGCAAGCTGGTCCGTCCCCATCCCTGGGCACCCATCCCAGCACTAGACTTCTTCTTCCCTGCCCCCCCACAAAAGGGGCGCACAGCCTGGGAAAGCGCTGGTTCCTCTGGGCCGCAGACCGCCCCTGGCTCTTCCCCGGGAGAGGGTGAGTGAGCAAGGACATAGCCGGGCAGGTGCGACAGCGTGTGGGCGGCCCATGGCTGTGGCCGGCCTGCACATGGGGGGAGGACAGCAAGCTGGTGGACTTGACTGTGTCTCCTCTCCTGGATGGGACACGACATATGTCATCCTCTGCTGTGGCCACCTCTTCTGAGGGTGTGTCCCGGCCTCTTGAGATGAGTTACTTTGGAGGGGTGGGTGGGTGGGGAGCGACTGCCTTCCATCTCAGCCCCGCGTGGGCCCCCCACGGGCCTGCCCTCCTGCAGGGCCTCTGCGAGCCAGCCTGGGAGCAGCCACCGAGTCCCTGTGGTAGAGATGAGTCACTGGTTCTAAAAATAGAAAGAGTTAAGTCATGAAATAGTGTATTTCCTTTTTAAGCCAGATGTGCTGCTTAGGGAACCCCAGCAGTGTGTGCAGGCAGCCGGGAGGGCCAGGAACCCTCCACAGGCTGCCGGCGGCTACATGGGGTCGTCCCCTCCATCACTCCCCCTGCGGGGATTAGCTCCTGTAGAGGCTGGGCGAGGGCCACAGGGCTGGGTGGGCGGCCCCCGCCTCCAGTGGCTCCCAGCAGAGTGGGAAAATAGATGGCACCCTGGATGGGCAGTCCTGGGGCTCCAGGAGAGGGGCAGAGTGCCACGGGGACACACGGGGTGGGGAGATGGGTGGCAATCTCCCTCGGGGTCTGCAGAAGGCTCTCTGGGGAGGTGTCCTTAGAGGTAGGACTTGGGGACTCTGCCAGGCAGGTAGGGAAGGAACAGTGTTCCCGGCACAAGGAGCAGTGTGACAAGGGCCCGGGGGCTGGAGAGCTCACGGCAAGGTCAGGACGTGATCCTTGCGGGGTCCTCAGGTCACCCGGGGAGCTGGTGACACACGCAGGTTCCCCGGCTCTCAGACCAGCTGGATCTGCATCTCCGAGGGTGGGGTCCAGGAATGTGACTGACAAACCCCTCCCTACAGTGATTCTCATGCTCCCCAAAGCTTGAGACCCTCTGGTTGGATGCTGAGTGCCAGGGGAGGGGGTGACGATGTCCCACTGCAAGGCAGCTTGGGTCCAAATTGTGAGGCTTTGAGGCTCACCTAGGAGTTTGGGCTTTAATGTACAGGCAGGAGGGAGTTGTCAAGGGCTTTTAAGCGAGGGACTGATGCTCCTGCCTCTGTGTTTGGCAATGAGGGCGCTTGGCTGATGGGGGTCCTGGGGGCCAGAGGGCTGGTCAGAAGCCTGGGCAGAGGTGGGGCCAGACCAGGACAGCGATGTGACAGGAGGGGTCAGGGTCTGAGAGGGTTGCAGGGACAGGATTTGGGGCCCACTCCTGGATCAGGGGAGAGCCCTGCCATAGTCACCAGGGATGGGGTGGGGGGATTCTGCACAGATTCCCCTGGGAGGGGGTGGCTCCAGGTGTATGTTGGAGCCACCTCGAGTCCCATATCCTCTCCCTTTACCTGTGTGGCGTGGGCACGCATTTCAACCTCACTGGGTCCCAGCTTCCTGTCTGTAAGAAGGGGACAGACGACTGTGTCCCCAAATCCCTTAGAACACAGACTGCACACAAAGAGCCGTGGCAGGTGGCATTAAGGTTTTTTTAATGAAGTCCCAAATCTTCCCTGGGCCGCGTGTGGCAGCATGTTGGATGGGACTTCTCTGGTCGTCTCAAGAATCTGGCTGAAGTCACAAAGCTGAGACCTACAGGGGACAAGAGCCCCTGCGTTCTCGAGGGTGCACACACCCGCACCTGTCCTGCTGGGGCCGCAGGTGGGGCTGCACCTCCAGCCCGAGGGAGACCAGGAGATGGGGAGGCCGCGGAGGGTGTTCACTTAGTGAGCGGCATCGCGGGCGACTCTCCTTTGCGGCCCGGCCAAGGCAGGAGGGTCCCGATAAAGCACAGTAGCCCCCTCATTTGCAGTTTCAGTCACCCAAAGTCAACCTCAGTCTGAAAATACTAAATGGAAATTTCCAGAAATAAACAATTCATCAGTTTTAAATTGTGCTCCATTCCAAGTAGCGTGGTGACATCTGGTGCCGTTCTGCTCCACCTCCCCAGGTGTGAATCATCCCTTTGTCTGGTGTCCCCACGGTGTCCACGCACCTGCCCGTGAGTCACTTAGGAGCCATCTAGGTGACCAGATCGACTGTCGTGAGACCATGGTGCTGGCGTTCACGTACCCTGGTTTTATTTAATGAAGGCCCCAAGTGCAAGCGTAGCAATGCTGGCATGCTATTATATTTGTTGTATTTGATTATTGGTTACTGTTATGAATCTCTTCCTGTGCCCACTTTATAAATTAAACTTTATCATAGGTATGTGTATGAAAAAAATAGTATCTATAGGGTTTGGCATCCACTGGGGGTCTTGGGTAAGGGGGACCCTGTACTCGTGGAGGCTGAGGTGTGAGCCGGGGCCCGGGCTGCCGTGGGCTCAGGGTGTGGTGTGGCGGGAGAGGGCTTCGCAGAGTCCTCCGCGGGCCCCTGCGAACGTGGTGACTGGTACCCGTGTCTTTCCTGGCACATTCAGGAGGCGGGAAGCTGGCTGGTGCCACCCAGGGCAGAAAGAAGAGAGAGGCGTGGCAGGGGCCCCCTGTGCTGCCTGTAAGGTGTGGTCAAGTGTGGTCGAGGCTCCTGCTCTCCCGTACGGTCGGGTCCTTGTCCCCATCGTCCTTTCCGTAATAGATGCCTGAGGTTGAGCTGAGCAAACGGCCACCGGCAACAGCCGATTCCCCCAGCCCTGCTCACGGAGAGCTGTGGGTGTGAAACACAGAGTTAAATCTTGGAAATGGCCAGAGAGATGTGACGCGTTACATACGGGAAAACCATAACACAAATGACAAAGGACTTCTCATCAGAAGCCATGGAGGCCAGAAGACCGTGGAATGACATCTTTAAAGTGCTGAATGAAAAACATTGTCAGCCCAGAATTCTATATGCAGCAAAACCATTTGTCAAGAATGAAGATGAAATAAAGTCATTTTCAAATAAACATTCGAGAATTTGTCCTCAGGAGACCTGCACTACAAGGAATTCTAGTGGAAATTCTGAGTGGAAGGGCCACGTGTGACATTCAGGCCACCCCCTTGAGATGGGGGCCTTTCCCCACGCGCCCCCTCCCCTCTTGGGCTGGGACACAGTCAGTGAGAACAACGCGGATGAGGCCAACACCCCCAGCAAGGGGGTGCAATGCGCTAGAGGGAGCCCAGTTCCCTGGACAACCTCGTGGCACAGAGCCCCTGACCCCCCACAGACGGCCCTCAGACGGCAGGTATCATGGGAGAGAGATGAAATCTGTCTTGTTTGTGCCACCGTGTGGGGACCCTTTGTTAGAGCAGCTTTGCACATGCCGGCTAGCCCGGCAGGGACAGGTGACAGCCACGGGCCCAAGGGAGACTGAGGAAGGAAGTGGGGCTTGAGCCATCTTGAGGGGACACCATTCCGGCAGGCAGCCTGCCAGGGCGAGTCCCCTGCACCCTGTGGTTAGAGTCCGTAGGGTGGAGATTCAGGGGTGGGAAATGGCCACGTGAGGTCAGCCGGGAAATGCTTTCTAGTGTCAGGGCCCTGCACATGCGGCCCCCAAAGACCCCGCAGAGGTGGCCAGACAGAATGCCAGCATCTTCACCCCAGGCCCTCCCGCCCTCCTCTTCCTCCAGGGCCCCCATCGGCTGAACCTACCCAAAGCCAGAGGGCAAAGGACTCTGGGAAAGCAGGTCCCCTTGGTGTGCGCACGGGCAGGGCAGGGATAGCAAACCGCCTGCACGCCCTGCGATGCTCGCTGCCTGCATGCAGGTGTCTGCTCAGGTGTTACCTGCTGGGGCTGCTTCCGTGACACCAAACCGCCCCTTCAGCCTGCCCCCGGCCTGGCTTGCTGCTCTGTCCCTCTGCGTACCTGCCTCACTTTTCATCGTAGCACTTGGTGCCAGCTCTACTGCTTTACATGTTTATTTATTGCATTGTCTAGAATGCAGCCCACAGGGCAGGCCATTTGTGTGCCTTGTTCGCCGTCTCGCTCACTTGAGAAGATAGCCTGGCACATAGTAGGTGCTCAGCCACCATTTCTGGCTTGACTGAATCTCCCGAGGTGTCTCTTCTCTGGCCAAATGTCCCTAGTTCCGTCCACCATTCCCTGGGACTTGGCTTCTGGCTGGTCCCTGCCCCGGCCCACTTCTCCTGGACCAGCCCCTGGGCAAGGCTGGACTGACGGTGAGGACGGTGCCAAGGTGCCAGGGGCCAGGGCTTCCTGCCTCTAATCCGGTCCCCCTGCCGTCAGCAGACGCAGCCTTGGCTTGGCTCCCCTGCTGCGGGTCACACTCTCAGTTCTGTCCCTCCCCGGCATCTACCCTTCGCAAACACTCTCTAGGCAGAGGCTGTGTCCTGGGCTTCAGAGCGGCAAAGCAACTTGCCCACGACCTTCAGCTGGTCCGTGGGCATCCGGGCTGTGGGCCTGGGTGGTCTGACCGGGGAGGGCCCTCCTCCTTCCACCCCAGGCAAGCTGTCTTCCAGACAAATGCCCACTGCAGAGAGCCAAAGACTTGTGGGGACACTGAACTCAGCCTTGAGGCCGCAGAGCGAGTTGCGGTGGGGGAGGCCTTTCCAATGGGAGGCAGGGCTGAGTGTCGTGTGGGGCGGGGCAGGGAGGGTGGGTTTGGGAACGGGGCTGCTGGAAGGGGGGATGCTCCATTTCCGGGTCCTGCCTGCTGTCGGAGAAATGAGCTCTTGCTCGCAGAGAAACATCTGTTTGGAGAGCCGCGTGGATGTTTCATGCGTGCCGCATGCAACGCGGGAGTGGCTGACCCCACATTCCCTATGCGTTTATTGCAAAATAGCCTCGTCCTGAGAATAACAGGAACAATGTCACACGCATTCCCACTCCCCTGACAAATCGACTGTCTGCATTTTTCTTGCCCCCCTCCAGGCCATGGGAGTGTGCGGACGTGACTCTGAAGCCACAAAGAGCAATCACGTCTGCCGCTTCGTTTGTTCAGCACCGAAGGTGACTGCTAAGCTCCTGCCTCCTCTGGATCAGGACATCGGCTCCGAAAAACAGTTTCTAGATTTTCCTTTAGAGTCTTAGCACCTATGTAAATATCCCTTACTGGTCAGGGTGCACCTCCGTAGCAATCAACCCCCGACTGCAGCAGTCTAATCTGATGCGTGTGTATCTCTTGTTTGCGACAACGCGGTGCAGGCCGGGTTGGGCCTCTGCTCCACGAGGACCCAGGCCCCTCCCTCCTAGGGGCTCTGCCGTCTCCTATAGCCTTGGAGCTCCATGGGCCAGGGCGGAGTGAGCAGAGAGAAAGCACAGGCTGGATTGGAGCAGGCTTTCTTGGCGAGGCCTGGAGGTGGGGTACGTCATTTCCGTTACATCCATCGGGTGGAACCCAGTCACGGACCTGACCTACCTGCCAGGGAGGCCGGGAGATGAGTCTAGCTGGGTGCCCAGGAAGGTGGGCCGCCAGGCTTGGTGACCACCTGGCCAGGGTGTACTGTAATCCCCAAACAATGCACCGTTTACTTCTGAAAAATGGAGCGGGAAGCAGAAACCAACTTGTGCAAGGAAACGGCGATATTGTCACCAATATTTGCAGCTCCCAGCAAAACGTAAAATGTAAAGGCAGGCTGCAGGGCATCTCGGAGTCAGAGCCCGGTTCGCTGCCCTGAGTTTGGCAGAATCTAAGGTCGGATCTTGCCAGTGGGCGGGGACACAAGTGAGCCCTGGAGACCGAGGTCTCGCGACCGCTGGGGACTCTGGTGGGGCTGACGCCCCTTTCTGCCCCAGGTGGAAGGGACCAGGCAGAAGGACGGCCAGTGCGAGCTCAGGAATGGGTCGCGGTAGAACACCTTGGGGGCATGAAATGAGTGCTCTCTGTTGGCGGAGG
>RJWJ010049127.1:0-10321 GCA_004363605.1 Indri indri | reverse complement strand
ACATTTGAGTTGCTTGCATCTTTTAGCTATTGTGAGAATGCTGCTATGGACACAGGTATACAAATCCACGTTCAAGTTCTTGCTCTCAACTGCTTCAGGTATGTACTCAGAAACGGAATTGCTGGATCATGTGGTAACTCTGTTTCTAATTTTTTGAGGAACCACCATACTGTTTTTCATAGTGGCTGCACCATTTTACGTTCCCACCAGTGATGCCCAAGGGTTCCAATTTCTTTATATCCTCGCTAACATGTGCTATTTTGTTTTGTTTTGTTTTTGTAAGAGCCAACCTAGTTGGTGTGAAGTGGTATCTCGCTGTGATTTTGATTTGCATCTCCCTAGTGAATAGCAATGTTGAGCATCTTTTCTTGTGCTTGTTGGTCATTTCTTTGGAGAAATGTCTATACGAGTGTTTTGCCCATTTTTCAATCGGGTTGTTTGTTTTTGTTGTTTTTGGGTTGGGGGAATTCCTTGTATATTCTGGATAGTAATACCTTATCAGATATGTGATAGGTTTTACAATTTTTAATGGTGGGAAGAAGATGGAGGAGGAGGAGGATTTGAAGGCTGTGGTGGTGGGGAGATAGAGACCAAATGTGGCCTGCAAGGTGTGAAATATTTACTAACTGATCAGATACTGAAAAGTTTGCTGACATATCAAAAGGGAGTGAAGGTGGATGATGGGAGGAGAATAAAGATACTGTTTTCCATTTTTTTAAGCATTAAAAATAATTAGGGCAAAATGTTAACAGCCAATTCTAAGTAATGTGCTACGGATATTTGTCATAGGATTCAAAATGTACCTATAGAGAATATACATAATAGAATATATTACAGAGAGAGAGGGGAAGAAAGTGCATTAGGCTTCAGCTGGAGTGTTTCTACCACTAACAAGCAGGGAAATCACATCTGCAAGATGAAGACAGTCCCTCTCCCCTCTTCTCCAACACTGATCTCTGGGAAAATCCCAGCCGCCTCTTTGGGGATCTGTGAGCCTCGGACGCCCTCTTCTGGTGAAGTGTGACAGCGCCCAGCGCGGAGGGCTGGGCCTCCGCAGCTGAGGCGTTTCAGGTTCCCTGTTCCCCGCACCTGAACCCAATTCTTCGCGGCACCCAGGCACCTCTCGGGTACTTGGCCCGTACACTCTAATGATGCTCTTCGTTTCTTTCTGAGCAATAAGCAGCGCTGCCCACTCTCAGGCTCAACGAAGCCACAGCCTTAATGGGCCCCCAAGGGTCCCCTCCCCAGATGGCCAAGGGGCAACCAACTGCCTTAAGGACCCTGGAGGAAACCTGCTCTGCTTGTAGATCCTCAAGAGAAGGAAAATAACCGCGTCCTGGAACTCTGACCAGTGTACTGGGATGTTACAACGGGATTCTGTGTCCGTGTCTGCTGGGACCCCAAAAGCTGGGAATAAATAGTAGGTGCCTATTACCTGCTCTGTACTAAGTGGAGTGCGGGGCCCTGTAGGCAGCGCTCGCACAGGCTCTGGTCTGAAAGTCACTCCTGCAAACCCCCTGCTGGGAAGGGGGAGCTTTGCCCTCTCTCAGGTGAAGTGAGGGGTTTTGCGGGGCCACTCAGAGGTCTTGGAGCGAAGAGGAAAGATGAGGTCAGCAGAGGCCATGAGAGAGAGAGGACAGGGCTGTCCTGGAGGGGCAAGGGCTGCACAGAAGGGAGCCGCCTGGGGCCATTTAAATCTTGCTCCAGACAACCAGGGATGTGACCACAGGCGAGGTGTGGACCATGGGCTGTTCGTGGGCTGCGAGAGACCCTCGTGCAGTGGCGGAGGAGAGCTGGGGCCTAGATGACCAAGGAGGCTGAGGCTGGGCCCCATGAATCTGGTAAAAGCCCACCTAAGTACACGTCAGCAGGGGGTCCCAGGAGCACTAGGGTGAACCTCATCTGTGTTGGTCAACTGAGCATGTTCGTGCTCTCCCGCCCCACGCCTCCCTCTCCCGCAGCCCCCAAATGCCGTCCTGGCCTGGAACAGCCCAGGCTGGAGGAGGGAAGGAGCCTAACTTCGGATGAAATTCTGGGTTTTCCTTATTCCACTCATTTTTGAACTGCATACAGAGCTACACTGAGAGTGTTCTTGTCACTGATAGTGCCTGGGGGATTTTTATTATCTGAAAGTGACCAGAAAAGCGATGGGACTCCTCAGAGCTTTCCTCCAGGCGTGGGCAAAGAACCAACTGACAGTATAGATTTAAAGGAAGCATTGTATGGAAAAAAAATAAAGTTGTTTTCTTTTTGCACCATATAAACTTCCGAGCAGGAAATACAGTTATATATGTATCATCTTAGTCTGCATGCTTCCAAATAGCCCTGTGATGAGGGTCAAATTGTCACCCCCAGATGAGGAATCAAAGAGCTGATCCAAGCTGAAAGGGGGCAGGGCAGGGCTCTCACACCCCCATGCCTGGCTGCACCTGCGGCTCGGAGATCCAACCTCCCCAGCTGGCTTCGGAGCAACGACAGCAGCTCCATGGGGGAATCAGCTTCACCCCAGCCCTGTGCTTGGTGTTGCCACCGCACAGGCATTCAGTCTGAACAAGTGAAAAACCACCAAACCTCGGCATAGAGCGTAGCTGCATTTATAGGCATTTACCAAACATTTGGCCAAACAAAAACCAAGCAGCCACTCCTGTCTCCTCCCGCCCCACCTCCACCGTACTTTCCACTGCCCCCGAGACTGTGGAACGGCTCCGCTATGGGAGAGACCACCCATATCCATCCTCCCCATCTTCCTTCCTAGTATTCGAACCTCCAGAAGTTTAGCTACTCACACGTCGGCCCAAGTAGAGGCTCTGTTTCCCAGCTCCTTTGCAGCTAGGTGTGGCCGCGTGACCAAGGGCAGACCAATGGGTGTGAGTGGAAATGGCACTTGCTACTTCCTGATTGCGAACTTAAGAAGGAGCTGCCTTCCCACCACTTCCTCTTTTCCCATTAGCTCCCTGGGCATGGACGTGGGTGTGGGGTGGTGAACCAGCTTCAATCACTACCTCAGGGCAGTGGTTCCCAACCTCAGCTGGACATTGGAATCACCTGGGAAAGGCTCTAAAAAAAAAAATCTCCTAATGCTGATACTCTACCCCCAGAGATTCTGACCTGATCGGGTTCCCTGTGGCTTGTACGTGAGGCTCTTTCAAGTTCCCCCAGTGGATTCTAATGTCCAGACAAGACAGAGAATCATCAAAGCTGTGATTAGGACTTGGATGGAGCAACACTATAAAAAACTATTGGTCCCTGGATTTCTTCTCTTCCCTGGACTTCATGCGCCCTGAGCTTCCCTCCTTCCTTTGGGTAACTATGTGACAGAGACAGACACTCCTTCATGTCTGAACCACTCCCTTCCCTCTGCAGTCTGTTTATTACTGAACTTTAGCCTGGACTTTACCTAACCCAAACTGTGGATCCTGGAGCCTTGTCATTAAGGCTGCAGAACCATGTGGGCTTAGGTTCTCTTTAGGACCCTGGGGGCTTAGAAGTGGAGCCCCATAGACACTAGTATCCACATCTACGGTTGAGATTTTCCTTATTTCTCGACACACTGGCTGGTCATAGACTTAGGGTACGGACTGCTTCACCTTTAGTCTCATTTTAGACCAGCTTTGCAAATAAAGGCATCAAATTAATCAGCCCATTCACATTCCAAGAAAGACCCAGACCACTTCACTTACTTTCTGGGAGACAAGTTTCCTCAACCCTTGAGGAATGACTCTTTGGTGAGCCTGAGGGAGCAGACGTCATAGAATCTGGAAAGAGCAATGCTCTGTGAGTTTTGAAGTGTCTGTGGTTTCCCTGCAGGGATCAGCAAGTCCAGGCTTCAGCCAGGAACCTACCCAACATTTACTTCTAGAAGTGCACAGAGGGATGAATCAGCAGCCACAGTACTTACAAGCTGAATAAGATAAATTGTCAGAGGTTAAAAGCAAGTCAGGGGCTCTTATCTACTAATTGAATTCTGATGAAGACGGGGGTTAAAGGGGAGGAACGTAATGGGTGGTTTGGCAAACCACTTAATTTTTTTCTCCTGTGAGGACCTTCCATGCAACTTTCGAGAATTTTTTCATTCACCACGTAGCCCTTAACCTCAACCCACTGTCCAATCCAATTATCATCCCAGCAGGACCCGCTGGTGCTTCAGGGCTTGGGCAGAAACCAAAGGCGAGGGTGTAATCTGTAGCCTCTGGTTCAAGGTTTCAAGGCAGTGGCCCCACTGATATTCTGGACCCACAACCTTTTGTTGGGAGGCGGTTCCATGCATTGGAGGATGTTCATCAGCATCTCCAGCCTTTACCTACTAGATGTCATAGCAACCCTCACGAGCTGCCTCAGTCTTGACAACCAAAAATGTCTCCAGACACTGCCCAATGTCTGGGGGAGGGTGCAAAGTTGACCTGCTGGAGAACCACTGCGCTAGATGAATTCCATGAGGCAAGGAGTCCTCCTCACAGCTACCTCCCCAGGGCCTAGCGCAGCGTCTGGCACATAGTAGGGACTCAATAAATACTTGTTGAATGAGTAACTGAGGGAAGAGGTTGGTGGGGTGGAGGGCAAACCTCTGGAAGTGCCTGTTGGCCTGGTAGAGTGGACGTGGAAATGAGTGCTCAGAGCCCCTACTCCAGGGAGCACGTGGGCTGATGGCCTGGCCGCTGCAGCTCAGGACCCACCAGTGTGTCCACGCCACGGCCAGGCTTCCCACAGGGCTCCCAGACAGTGATGGTGCATAGTGGGGGTGCAGTGCAGGACCATTCCCAGGAGATGCGGGACCCCTCCGACCATGATTTTGGCTTAAGGACAGCCTGGTGGCCTCGCCAAAACTTTCTTGGAACCACGTTGCCCTTGGAGACTCTTCCCACTCCTTCTTCCCCAGAGGTCACACCTGCACCTGCACAGTCCGGAGCCCCTAACCCCCATCTTCTCCAGCATGGGCCCTGTATCTTCCCCAAGTGTTTTCCCCAACAAATCTCTGGTCCATCAAATCGCATCTCCGTGTCTGCTTCTTGGAGAATCTGAATGAACACACCTGGCGTTCTAGGAGTGTCTTTCCCAGCCCTCCCCTGACACCCCGAGGCAGCCCTGGGGTGCCTAGCTGATGAAGCCTCATGCACAAACCAACTTAGACAGTGAGGGAGCTCTTGGAATTGACCCGACGACATTGTTTGTCCAGAAAACTGAAGGAGACGTGAGTTTAACTCATAATCATTCATAAATAACTAATAAAACCAGACACACACTAACATTCCAATCCAAGAAGCTCTTACAGGTTAACCTTTTATCGGTTTTAAGGCAGCAAGGAAAGTCTTCTGGTCCACATGCCTCTTTTCTGCCTAAGGGAGGGAAAGTCAGGAGGAGGAGGAGGAGTTGGCCACTGGGAGCCAGCCAGAGCGTCCTTTGCCACAATCCACCGCACTTGTCTCTCCCATCCTCAGACGTCATCCTAACCGATTTGGTTCTCGAGAAAACGTGTCCTGCGGCCCCACCCTGCGGCGCCTGCTGTAGTGTCCTCCTGGTCCAGCCCCTGGCTCAGCCTGCTTTCCCCGCGGCCTGGCTCTCCCAGGGGCAGATGACCTCCTTCTCGATGGCCCGGTCACCCGCCTCTCCTGTCGCGGTGTCCTCTGAGTCCATCAGGCAGAGCCCGCTCTCCGTGGGCACATCCATTTTGATCTGGAAAAAGCTTCAGGGGCAAGAGGAAAGCAAGTAATGTAGGGGCGGGAGGGACAACAAATCCCAGATTATCCTGACATCCCTGGAGATTGGTGCCCAGGTGCGTTTACCAAGAGCCGTGTGCCCAGCGATTGGCTTCCTTTCCCCTTGTATTGAGGGTTCATATTTGTCTGTTGAATTAAAGATAATTCTGAAGATGCTTTATTTTCATTTCCAAGGGGCTTGAATTTTTATGGTTTTGATGAATTCAGGATGTCCCTGTGGGACATGCCAGTCCTTTAAACTGTCCTCTGAGGAAGCTGGGACCCCTGAGAAGAGAGCCTTTTAAAAGCCCGTGTGTGAGGCATAGCAGCGGCCACAGAGCTAGAACATTCCCTTGGCAGGGCCAGGTGGGAAAAATCAATAGATGCACTCACGCTGGATCCTGACCCTCTGCTAAGTCACCCAGAGCCACCCGCCCTGCCTCTCCCCCCGCAACGCAGGCGGGAGCAAGTGACAACCTCCACGTGGCTGTGCACACTGCGGGCAGAAGCCAGGCTCCCCGGGTAGCCACGGCAACCTAAGACTCTGCATGGCGCTCCCTTCTCCAAGCCCAGGCAGGGCCAAACACAGGAGCATGGTGATTGGTGCAGGGCTGCCCCTGACCGCCTCCCCCAAAACCCAATAGGGTGGGGGGCTGGTTCTCTGATTTGCGTTGCTCGCAATTTTTCTTCCTGGTGCTGGTCCAGGCTTTATCAAGCACTCCCCAGAGCCTCAGTTCTGCACCCATGGACGGCCTCGGGGCACCTCGGGCTCTCGGAGGTCAGCCTTGCAGGACAACCCCAAGCGGAGTTTAAAGGGGCCACTGCTCACGCGCTTTCATTTTCACGGACAGGACTGCTGGAACAAGGATCTCCACAAGCCCCTCTGAGAGATGGTGCCGGTGGATGCAGGAGAGGTGGGGGGAAGGGAGGCAAGGCACTTAGGAGGGGGAGGGGCTGAGCCCCTGGACCATGCCCTGGGCATCCTACCACTTGTGGGTTTCACTGCTGCCCCCAGTCTTCCCTGCTGTTTACAAATGCAATGGATTTACTCGACTAATAGTCTTGGGATGGGGCAGGGTGAGCCAAAGAGCTTAGAAGGGGGAAAAGATGGAAAGGAAAGATGCTTGCTCCTTCTCCTCCTTCTCGGGAAGAGAGGGGAGGACAAATTGAGTTTCTGGAGACCTTCTGGGGGCCCAGGGATCTGAGCGGCCCATCTGGGTATCTTCTCTCCACGCCCTCCCACCCCAGCCCGCCACCCCGGCCGCCAGCTCCAGAGGTGCACGCACAGTACACCCCCTGGTTCTTACTTTGCTACTCTCTTGGGTTTCAGCCGTGGCAGCTGCTGGCCCACGTCCCCCAGGGGCTGCACCTTCCCGTGGGACACTGCGGGGCACTTGGGCGAGAGCCTGGCGAAGACGGGCGAGGCCAAACAGCCTCGTCGCAGAAACCTGCTGAAGGACAGGGGCACGCGGGCCTTGGGGGGGGCCCTGGGCCGGCTGCGGGGCCAGGCGCCGTCGATGGAGGCCTCGCTGCCCTCGGTGTCGGAGGGCCCATGGGGGGCCCTGGACCCGCTGGGCTCCCCCTTCTGCTCCACGCCTGAGGAGCCCTCCAAGGCCACTCTGATGGGTGAGGGGCAGATGGTGCTGCTGGGCCGCCGGATGAAGCGGCCCGGTGAGGGGAAGGGCTTCCTGGGGGACCGGCAGGAAGAGGCGAAGGGGCTGGAAGGAGAGGGCGGCACGCAGGTCCCGGTGTACACGGCCAGGTGCGGGCTGGGGGCCAAGTGCTGGCCCGGCTGTAGGGGAGGAAAGGAGAGCGCTCAGCGGGGGCTTGTGCGGCCGGCTCAGCAGGGACCCCGGGCTGCCCTGCGCTAACCCAGCCCCCTTCCGATGGGGAGAGCGCAGGCCTGGCCTGGCTCCCCCTGGGGAAGGGGGAAGGGTGCCCAAAGCCACCCGTCACAACAGCACAGCGATACGGAGGCCTCCTGCCCAGGGCCCTGCCTGTCCCCCAGCCCTGGCCACCGTCCCTGGGGCCAGCCAGTTGTATCCCAGGGCACAAACTGACCTTCCTCCAGGCCTGCCATGCTGGAGTGTGGCCAAGCCGAATTCCCAATCACCCCTCCACTCTCATCCCCACGTGAGCAATGCTTAGTACCCGCCACACCCCATGTCATGCCTTCCCCATCCTTGGTCCCCAACCTCAGGTCTGGAGGCATTTACAACACTGTTAGCAGAGCAGTGGAGGTGCCAGAAGTCCCAGCTCGTGCCTCACTGACTCCTCCAGGCCTGAGGCCACACCTCGTCTTGGGCCCAGACTGGTGTCCACACTGACAAGCCCTTTGAGGTGGCCGAGGCCCAGCACCTTCCCCAGCCGCCCCTCGGGCAGGGCAGGGGTATCCGGGAAGAAAGGCTGAGCTTGAAACCAGGCCGTGCAGGTGAGATGGAAACAGGGAACACGGGGTGAGGAGGTATTCAGTGGAGAAAGGGGAAGTACTTCAACCTCCCTGGGCCACCAAGGCCCAACCCCCAGAGCATGTGGGCAGGAGGAGTGGATATGGCACTTTCAGCCCAAGGAGCCTGAGAGAGCTTTGTCTGAGCTGACAAAAGGAAATTAAAATTGAAATTTTCGGCAGGGCTCTCTGCTATCACCTCTCTTCCCTTGGCAGAACACATGGGACACATGGGCCGTGTCCCCTCCCAAAGGCCTGCTGTGGCCCTGTGCCACGTCAAAGCCCAGCACGAACAGAGCTGGGGATGTGCTGGTCCTGGGAGAAGGGATTGGGGGCTCCGTGACAGTCGGCCCAGCACCGCCTCCAAGAGGGAACTGAAAGTGACTCCAGTAAAGAACAAACCCTCTTTTAAACTGCCACAGCCACACGGGCGTCCTGCTCAGAGGCATCCTCCTGCCCCTTGGGCCCGGGCGCTGCCCTGGGCAGAAGGAGGCAGCCCCAAGGCCTAGCAGGAGGCTGCCTGCTCCTGCAGAGGGCGGCCATTTCCAGGTCACCTGCAGAGGAAGGGCAGGGGCACCCACAGACAGCTTTCCAAGGAAGAGAAAGGTCAGAGGGCTGCAGAGAGCCAGGCTGGGGTTGGGGTTCACCATTCTCTCCCACTCACTCCCCGAAGTTCAATCAAGATTCTGTTCTGAAACAGCAGCTCAGAGCCCCTGCTCTACGGCCCAGACTCCCAGAGGCCACCTGGGGCCACTGGGTTATGACTCTAATAATGATGTTAATTCACAGCCAGGGCTCAGCAGAGGTGAGGCCTGGGCCGGGCACTTTACTCCACAGTGGATTATTGCACTTCCTCCACAGAGCCCCTCAGTGAAGCAACTGTTACTATCCCCATCTTACAGATGGGGAAACTGATGCTGAGATGCCAACCCCCTCCCCCAGGGTCGCCCCTCTGGGCACCGTGGGGCAGGCTTTGAAACGCGGCTGGCTGACTGCAGAGCCTGCGTCGTGACCACTAGCCGGATGCCTCGGTGTGGCCAACGGATCACCCACACCAGCCACCCAGGGTGCTCATTACAAACGCAGAATCAGGCTCAGCCCAGACGCACTGAAGGAGAATCTCAGCGCGGTGCTACTCAGGGCAAGTATTTTCGAACCGACATCTGGGCTTGTTCTGCCCAGTGAGCTCAAGGAGCTCTGCGCCAGGCTTCTAGGCAGTTCCCTGCTGCAGGGAGGTGCGTCTCCACTTGGGACACCTTCTGCAAATAGTAATAATAACAACGGGGAAAAGCTTGGCCTGGTTAAGGGTTTGGGGGACAACTGTTAGGTGAAAATTACAGCCCTCAAATAGATCAAACATCTACTCCATGCTAGATACTCAGCTCATCTGTAAATATAACCACCCCATTTTAGAAAACAGAAAATTGAGGTGCAGAGGGGTGCATTGCCCTCCCAAGCTCTCATCACTAGGCAGTGAGATGGCCCTGAGATCCCCCTCCCCTGCCCTTGAGTGCCAGCGTGAGCTGTAAGTGCCATGGGACGGTCACTCCTGTGGCCAGGCTCTGTGATGAGGCAGAGCCGGGTGTGTCCAGGTGAGGATGACCTCATCGCACGAGCCCTTCAATCTGAGTCAAGACCAGATGCAGAAGTCAGAGAGCTTCAAAGCATGACAGGGATTCATCCAGGGAGAAAAGTCTCCACTGCTGGCTTTAAGGCTGGAGAGACCACACGACAAGGAATGTGGGCAGCCCCTGGAAGCTGACAGCAGCCCCAGCTGATGGCCAGCAAGGAGACGGGGCCCTCGGTCCTAAACAAGGAACCGAATCCTGCCAATGGCCTGAATGAGCTTGGAAACAGATTCTTCCCAAGAGGCTCCGATAACAGCCCAGTCAGCCTGGCCGACACCCTGGGCGTGAGACCCTGGGCAGAGAACCTGCTGCTATAGAAATGTTTGTGTCCCCCGCAAAATGTATATGTTGAAGTCCTTGCCCCCAAGGTGATGGCCTTTGGGAGGTGATTAGGTCATGAGGGCAGAGCCCCTGTGAATGGGATTAGTGCCCTTATAAAAGAGACCCCAGAGAGCTAGTTCAGCCCCTCCACCAAGTAAGGACACAGCACAAGGCGCCATCTGTGAACCAGAAAGCAGCCCTCCCTCGCCAGACACCAAATCTGCCGGTGGCTC
>RJWJ010049126.1:0-10321 GCA_004363605.1 Indri indri | reverse complement strand
TGTACATTCTTCCAAGTTAAGGTCTTCTCATGCCTATGTCCCACAGGCTCTTCAGTGACAAGGAGAGAATTATAATTAGACAAGCAAGTAATGAATACTTCTGCAGACAGTAATACAATGACAAAATATTGGTTTCCTCCTCTGGAAAGTTCATCACATCTAGAATGGCCTAGAACATCTAGAATGGGCTGGGACACAGTGGAATGACACTAAGGCAGAAACCAATACCTCCCTGGGGTCAGGACATGGCACAGCCAATGCAGTGTGTTCTCCACCCCTAACACCACTCTGGTTCATGCCCAGGCGCTCCTCAATCAATGACCTCAGCCAGGGCTGGGCTTCAGCAAAACTGGGGACAGAAACAGTTATATGCCAGGCATCCCAGAACAGAGTGTCTCTGGGGCCCTGACTCAAGGACGAAGAGCCATTTTAAAGGACGGTGGAAAGGATGTAGCGCTCACATACGTGGATAATAATGCTTCTTTCTGCAGACATGCGCTGAATACCTCCCATGGGCTCAGCGTGGGACACCTGCCTTAAGCCTTCCAGCCTACTCAGGGAAAAAGACATGAGACGGAGTAGAAACCAGCACAGTCAACAGCAGCACAGGGAAGCACTTCATGTGCGCAGGAAGCAAATGTTCTCTGGAGGTCATGGAAGGTTCCCACAGCAGGTGACCACCCATTTGCATCATGTGGACCAGGCACTTCGCTGACACAGGAAGCCAGGTCCCTCTCTCTTCTGGCCCGCCAAACTGCCTGCTGCCTTTCATGTGACTTCTCTTCTGCCTGACATTTGCCCTTGATGTTCATTTCAACCTGATTTCACCTGAGTGGGCTGCGACGCTCACTTGCTGGGGAACAGAGGTGAGGCCAACTTCTCCCTTGCCGCTGGCTTCGGTGCAGAACTTGAAGATGGGCATCAGGGAATGGGGGGCGGTCTAAAGGAGAGGACCCCCAAAACTAATTCTCCCAGTATCCCTGAGTCTTTACATCTCTAAAAACAATTCCCTATGGTGGCAAGTATGGACTGGTCTCTTCCCTGTATCACAAGCCCTGTCTCCTGCTGCAAGTAGCAAAAGAAGCTTCCACAGAGGGGCTTCTCATCTCCCCTCCTCACCAGGCTGGACTAGCCCCCCACTGTGTAGCCCCTCAGAACCTCATACATACTTACAGACAAAGATTCTGTTTAAATGGTGACAAAATGAAAAGTAAAATATCAGAGACACAAAGAGAGTGAGTCACAGACCTGAGAAAACAGCTGCATATGAAAGGATTAGACAATATATTAGAAGAAATTCAAAGGATTTAGAATCCATTTCAGGTGCACTGGAAGAAAATCCCTCCAGTACTGGGAGAATGGGTCGAGGTTAAAACCTCGGCAATAAAGAGGTTCCATCCTCTTCTGGCTGCCTGATAAAGTTTTACCTTGAGGTTTATAATCTCTTTTCACCCCTTAACCATTTTCTGGGACAATGATTCTAGAAAGAAGAGAAAAGTGAAGTCCGGGCCGCTTGCATCAGAATCACCTGAGGGACTTGTTAAAATGCAGTTTCCTGGGTCCCTAGCGATTCTTAGGCATTTTGAAGTCTGAGAACCACAGAACTAGGTACTTCATCATTCCTAAGTGGTTGCAGTACCCATGTTAAATCACTCGTTTAAACTGCTGTTTAAAATTTAAAGAAGACACTACAGGCTAAATTGATTCTTTTAGAAATTGTTAGATTCTAAAAGTAGTGATAGCGCAGTCACATTGTGACCAGGTTTAAAGGATGTAAAATTTACACATGGAAGCCAGGAAGACCTTTTCGAAGCATAAATCTGATCGAGTCATTCCCTTGGGTAAAACACTTCCACAACTTCCCATTGCTCTACCGATAAAGGCCCAGCCCTGCGGTTCCAATCAGCCTCCTCCCCAGCCTCACCCAGGGCTGGCCAGCTCCCTGCTCCAGGCACTCTGGCCTTCAGTTCCTGCAACATTCAAGGTCAGCCCTTCGCATGGCCTTCACATGCTAGGTGTCTGTCCCCAGTAGTATCCTTTCGCCCTCTTGCAAGACCCCTCTGACTACTAATCCCCCTGTTGTGGGCCCTCCTAGCACCAGTACCTTTCCACCGCAGCCCTTAGCACCGTTGAAACATCACATTTACTTGTGCGATCCTTGATTAATTCATATTTTCTCCACTGTGTATAAGCAGCCCATGACATCAACAACAGGTCTACTTTTTTTTTTTTCTAGGAAATAGATCTATTATTTTCTAGGAAGGAGGCTCACCATTGTTTATGTATCACCTAGGACAGCAGTCCCAACCTTTTTGGTACCAGGAACCGGTTTCATGGAAGACAATTTTTCCACGGACCTGGGGTGGCAGGGCATGGGGGTGGGGGGTGGTGAGCAATGGGGAGCAGCTATAAATACAGATGAAGCTTCACCTGCCCACTGATCACCTCCTGCTGTGAGGCCCGCTTCCTAACAGGCCACAGACTGGTACTGGTCCATGGCCAGGGGGTTGGGGACTGCAGACGTATCATACCACATGGCACACAGTAGGTGCTCAATAAATATTTGTGAAGGAACAAATGAATTAAAGACTATTTCCAAATCAAACACTGGCGGCAAATTCAGACTCACAGCAGCAATTAAATTAGGAATTTAAAATACACTCTGATCCCTCTCCTGAATGTTAAAGGCAGCAGCCAGCACCTGAGGACTGAAGTCCTACGGTGCTTTCCCCGAAAGACAGTGTTGAAATAAAAACAAACCCAGGATTTTCACGTCTTATATTTCCGTACACCCTCATGTGTCTTATTCCCAGGTCCAGGCACCGAGTCTCAGCCTGTTTCATCACGCACTTTCATATGCTAGAATTGTTAGCGGCCCATTCGAAAAGATTCAACATGGCCCCAGGCAGGTTGGCAATAATCACATTCCAATGCCCCCCACAGTGGGATGATGTCTCATGGGGTACATGAAGGAAGAGCCATCGTGCCCTCTCCTCTCTGCCATTCTGTGGGCAGCGGCCACAGCTGGGGTTATGGTTTGCTGCTCTGATTGTACTCAAGGCACATGCACCTGAGGCCACAAATCATTCCCCATCCTTCACCAAGGAGCATCAATTTGTGAAATTTATTTTTTGCTTGAGTTGAAGCTGTCACATGGTATCCTTGTATCGAGCAGGTCGTGGTGAAGGATGCACCTTTTCTATATATCCTGAATTCCCTCATCTGTAAAATGGGTACAAGGTAAGTAAATATGTTTGAAATCACTTTTAAACAGCCATATATTTTGGTATGATTATAATTCTCCAGTGATTTACTTTAAATTTGTATTTCATTATCTAAACCTTGTTATGGGTCTTTAAACATAGATTTAACATTGGATTCTGTTTTAATGTACACACCAATCCTGATATATAGAAAAGATGCATGCTACACACAGGATATTCTAGTGGCTGAACAATCTACATTTATCACCCCCCTTGGTAAAAGAAAAGAAAGTGCCTGGAAATTTTATACACTGAAGATAGGGTGCATGTGTCAGGTCTAATCAAGATCTGTATACAGTGATTAGATAAGTGACTTTTCATGACTACAGTAATGGGAATGGGGAATGGAGACCAAAGGATATTACTTCCTAAGCATAGGTTTGGAGAAGGAGTTTCCATTTTGCACATTGCTCTCTCACACCCATACTTCTACCCTTTGCATTTTAGTGTCTAGATTGAGGTTTCTCTTTTATCAGCCCACTCCATAAAAGCCATTACTAAGTGACTGTTTAATGGGCACATGAGCTACTGCTTAATGAGCCGGTGAGCCTGTAAGCTAGTTGCTGCCTTCCCGAAGGAGCATAAAGTAGAAAAGGCACCCAAACAAACTGCCAAAGCCAGAGAGAATGAGTGAAATGGAAACAGGTGGCTTCTACTTAGGCGGCCATAAAATGAACTGTCCAACCAAGGACACTATGAAAGTGAAAGTCGGTGCGATTAATTATGCTGGGAGCACAGAGCTGTACTGGGTCTGCACACTTGGGACTACAGTCATCCTCCTTTTATATTTCTATTTTTATCCCCAAAGTAATTTCTAATCTGGTTGATAACCTGAGAAGCTGGCTCAGATTAAAGAAGAAAAAGGAACACTCTACAACCACCCACCTACCAGTGAACTTTTCAGCTGTCCCCTACTTAATGGAAGGTTCCAAATGATTCAAAAGGGGATGTTTACAAAGTGTCATTGGAGCCACTGAGCTTCCTTTACATGCTACACAATCATATGAAACCCAGTTCAACTGAATTCTCCTCCATTATTATCCCATGAACGTGGGGTTTCTCACAGGGCTCCTGTCTACCTTGGACCAATGCAAACAGCCTCAGAAAGCTGGAATCAAGGAAAGCGAAAGAGCCCCAATCAGCAAACTCCATTCTCTCTCCCCAAAGTACACTAATAATAAAATAAAACAGTAAACTCCCAAGGTAATTCAAACTGAACTGGGGATATGTATCTATTTAGAAGAACTCTCATTTGTGGACCCCAAGTGGCTAACTTGATTCATTATTTCAGTTCTCTTAATTCACCATCAATCCTAATTTACCCTGACCTGTACGCAGTGGTTAGTACTTCTGTATCCTTTTTTGTAAATTTTATTTTTAATTGACAAATAGTAATTGGTTATATTTATGACCTACAATGTGATATATATTAATAGATACACGTATCTTGCAGAATGATCAAATCAGGCTAATTAATATATTTAATCACCTGAAATATTTATCATTCCTTTGTGGTAAGAACATTTAAAATCCTCTCTTGTGGCTATTTTGAAATATCTAATACTTTATCACTGACTGTCGTCACCATGCCGTGCAACAGATCACCAGAACTTACTCCTCCTGACTGAACCTTTGTACCCCTTAACCAGCGTCACTCCTTTTCCCATCAACACCCCCTTTTCTCCTGTATCCTTGAAGAAAAAATGTATAGAAGAAAAAATGTATAAAGCAAATAGTCTAGTCAAGCGTTGAGGAGCAATTACCTAATCCCTTAAAGAAAATGAAATAATAAATGAATGTCCTTAAATTATTTTAGCAAGATATCTGAATTTTAAAAAATGAATAGAAACTACTGAATGAGTAATAATGACATCAATAACAATAGCAAATGCAACCCAATGCTTTCAGGGTACCCTACTTTACAATCATTATTACATTTAATCATCTCAGCAACGCTAAGAGAGAGGGACTCATATTACCTTCATTTCAAAGACGTGAAAACTGAGGCTGACAAAGATGATTAACTTACCTGAAGTCGCCCAGCTGGTGTACTCAAAAGGGTACACCTTTTGTACTTAATTGACCCTTCAATTAAGTATGTACTTATTTCACTTTAAACCTTAGACTCCTTTTCTTTTCTCCCAAATCCAATCAGTCACCAAATCATTTAATTTTTGTCATCAGTGACTACACACAAACATCAGGCATCCACCCACCACGCCTGTCCTCTTCCTCTGCTCGGGTTCTGGCTGGGGGAGCTCAGGGTGGAGGGTGGGGGCAGGGCAGCCTGTATCCAAGTTGCATTTCCACAGCAAGCGCGCTGCTTCATTTATTTAGTCATCGGACCAAAGCTCTGTGTTTATCTGGGTAGGCCTAGAAGGCAGGCACTCACACCTCACATCTTTCCTGGGCCCCTCCCTCCCGCTGCACCAGGATGCTTTGGGACTTAGAGTTCTAATAGAAATCCTACTGCATCTTTTCCCTGCCTAAAATCCTTCGGCTTTCCTTTCTGCTCAATCCAAACACCCAGCACCCGGCAGAGCTGACGCAAAGCCCCTTCCAGACTTTCCTCCACCACCCTGACTGCTATATTCCCTGCACACATTATGTTTTTTCAATACTCAGTTTTCCAGATCGTTCTCAAAAGTCACTTTATTTGTGAACTCCTTCCTCTGTGATCTGCAAACACTCTAAACGTACCTTTATCTATGTCTTAAGAGGTCTGCCTCTGATACAGCCCTCCCTACCCCTGTTCCACAAATGGAGAGCCCAGACTACAGCATATAAAATGCAACCAGAATGGCTGCTGTCTGATTGAATGAATGAATGAATGAAGCACTCTGCTGGGTGCTGTTAGTCCAGCAATAGTTCAATTTGAAAATACTTACATGCTTTAAGTTCAAGCCCCACGTCTCTTTTTAAAATATACTACAATTAATACATAAAACTTTATTGTGTTTCTCTCATATACATCCAGTCAAATGTTTCTGAAAAACCCTCAACCGAGGAATGGATAGTAATCAACAAAATAGTTCTAATGAGTCCAACTGACTTCCAGGCAGTGACATAAGGCTAGAGATGATGGAAACATACTCATTCCTTGATAAAAGTTGTGATTTAATGTGACTTGTGCTAACTTGCTATATACGTGGCAAGCACTGGAGAAAATAGGACTGAGCAGCTGATATAATCGTTCCTTTGCTTCTAAACACCTGCATTATTAGGAGAGCTGCATGGGTGTGTGTGTATGTGTGTGTGTGCAAGTGTCTTTCTTTCTCTCACATATATACACAACATATACTTATTATTTAGGGTATAAAAGAATCAGTCCCATTGCCCCAAACCAAAATTGTTGAGTAGAGATCATTTCCCACAGAGTGGCTCACAGTAGGAATAACTAGGGCACGGGTCCACTGTAAAAATCCAGGAAATAGTAGGGTGAAATGAGGGTGGGTAGGAGTCAAGTAAAAACCAGCCTTACTGAGTGTGATTGGAATTCACTCTTCACTCAACCAAAAATGTGCGATCTGACCATACCCCTCCACTGGCTCTACCTCGCAAGCCACATGTCTTCTGAGGGTCGAGGGTAAAGCCAGCTGTGGTTATGCATTTGGGCTAAAGAGCCCAAAAACGGAAAAAAAAAATTATTTTGAAATGCATTACTCTTCAAAATTAAGGGTAATTGTGTGTAGCAGGCTGGAAAACATAGCTCATCTAGTACTACTCAGCCACTGAGCCCCATAGCACAAAACACTGGCACTCTGAATGCAATTTCAAACTGAAAAAAAAAGGCACAAAGGGCGGAAGGAAGGGCGGAGGCTTGCTATAGGGTTGTGACTTGTAAGAAGGCTGCTGCCTCGGGAGACAGACCTAGTACACAGCCCAGCAGTATTGCTACAGAGCTGAAGCCACTAGATGCTGCTGTGGACTCCTACAACAGCCAGAGAAGGCAAATAAAAGGTTGACAGAATTACATAAGGAAATTAATGTGGCAAGATCAGGACAGAAATCTAACAGACAAACCGGAAAGGACAGGCTTCTCCCTGACCTGCTGCAGTGTCCTGGTCACACTAATGGAATATCAATATCCATTACCACCCAACTAGTCCAGGAGGGTTTACAAGCAAAGGAGGAGGCGCTGCACTCAGTTAATTCATGGCCATGCAGACATTTCCTTCATCTTGTGACAAAGGCCTCTGAATGAGCCAATCTGAGCTTTGGTACCCACCTCGCTCGTTTCATTCCTCTCATTCCCATTAAGTAAAGGTTACAGCTAAGGCAGTAACCAGTGGTCAGAATGCAAAACCTTGTTAGGAAACTGAGACATAAACTCACTAGTTAGAGTTTCCCTCAGCCACAGGGTAGCAGGAAGAAACACACATGAAATTCAAACCTAAGAACCATTTGGGTTAGGGAAACAATCGCAGTACAGGAGTGATGAGAGCTAGAGAGAAAACTTGGAGAGCTCCAGGAAATAAATTGACAAAAAGGGTGAGCCCGTCATCTGTGAATACACCACCTTAGGCTCTAAGGGACAACTAGTAAATAGAAAACGGTGGCACTCACAACTGCCACTGAAAGTCTCGACTGGTAATACACCATTGGCCTAACTTACTCAAAACAGTGGTTCTCACCTGGGGGGCACCCTGAGAGAACAATCTACAATACTTGGAGACATTTTTGGTGTCACAGCTGAAGGTGCTACTGGCACATAGTGAATAGAGGCCAGGGAAGCTAGTAAACATCCTATGGTGCACAGGACAGCCCCCACAACGAAGAACTATCCAACCCACCCAAAATGTCAATAGCGTTGAGGCCAAAACCCCTTGAAATAAAGGGTTGACAAAGTGGGCAACAACCTACAAGTAGCAAAAGAATAGCACCAGTAGCCTCAGCATCACCCAAGGGGGAATAGCACCTGGTCAAAGGACTCTGGTCTCTGACTCCCTTAGTTGGTATTACTTTATGGGCAAGAGAAGTAGCAAAAGTTATTGACGCACTGGAAAATACTCTGTTCAGTACACTCCCCTTCCAATTGGTTCCCTCCCAATTGGTCCCATGCTTTTACCTTCACCATGACTCACCCACAGAGAAAAAATGTTGGCTAAAGAATACATGCCCATTCTCCTTGGCATATATTGCTCTCATTTTTGATTAATAAATTGTATTCTGGCTCATAGGCTCCCATATCATGAGCTAGGGTGATGGGCACACTGTCCCTAAAAGAAGGACCCACTGACTCTTAAGGCTAAAGTCAACTTTAGAATGAGATATCCAAAAGTGGGATCAATTCCAAAGAACTGGGTGTTGGTGGTAGCAGAGACATCCTGGACACCATGGTGACCCAGGGCACATTTCTCTGAACCACATACAAAAGAGTAAGGAGCCCCCTGGATGCCACTGTACTGCGGCTCAACATAGGGTCCTGGCCTCAGAGGCTGGCAACTCCAGGAGAACAGACAAGACAAGGAATTAACCAGCAGGCATTACGGTGCAGGGGAAAGAAAAACAATAGAAAGAGTCAGAAAAGTTGGGTTTAAGGCTCAGATCCACTCTCCAAATATCCCTGTGACATTTCATTCCTCCAAGCTACATCTATAAAATGGGATAACAATACTATGCTGATTGTTCCCCATCATTTCCAAAATAGCATCCCAGAAGGAGAGGTGTTAGGCCATAGAGAAAAATGTCACATTGATCCTGTAACTCCAACCCCACTGAGATGATGCCAAATGAGGGCCTACCTGATCATTGGTCCCTCAACCACTGCTCCTCATCTGGAAGGACAACCCACCCAGCACACAGCAGTCCTGGAGTTGAGCAAGTAGTGCCTTTCCAGTGTTTTCTACTGAGCAAAGTTTTATTCCCTACCTTAACCGTTAGAACTAAAACTGTCAAACTGTAGCCTGCATTCCTAAAATTGAGGTTCCAATAATAATCTTGCTCAGATTCTGGAAATCAGTGTTTGCGGGGGCCCGGAACACTGAGAATCATCTCCTTCTATTTATACATGTGACTAATTTCTCCACTCAGCACTATGCCAGGTTGTTGGTGTGGGTAACTCTGTTTGATGAGCTAGAATCTCCTCTCCCACACACATTTCAATGGGATACTTAACTGTTCACGGGCCACTGGCAAAACTCTGTTCCAACTGTACCTGCACTTATCTTCTGAAAAGTTAGAAAACACACAGCTAAGACACAAGTAGTTAATTTAATCACAGATCATGACATGGCTTTGCAGGCTTCAGTTCTGGCTACCACAGATAAGTTCCAATTGCTAACACTCACACAAGCTAAACTACCCGGGGAACTGAACATTGCAACCAGTGTGCATTGTGCATGCAGGCTGGCTTTGCGGAACCTGAAAACGCTGTGCTGGCATATTCAAGACTTTCATGGGCCACAGGTATGTCACAGGAGCCGCCCCCTCATCGATGGCTGGCCTGCATGATTCTTATGTTTTAGACGGTGCTGAAGTTCTCAGCCTTTGACTTTCTTCTTCGGATAGGCAATCCAAGCCCAGGCGAGCTAAAATACTTAATCCAATCACACATCACAGCAGTGCGGCTGCCACCAGAGAGATTACAACTGTCTCTGCGAACCTCTGAAAGTAATTAAAGTCATGCGTATGGGGAACACTGGGCATAAAACATGAAAGGAAAAGTCCAGCAAAGACCTCAAAAGTTCTAACTAAACTTTTTCTTGGTGAGAAAAGAGTATATCCAGTCAATTTTATTCTAAGTACGGTTAAAGAGTTATTGCAGAGGGACCTACTGCCTCTCTGCATCACTAAAGTGAAAAGCATGTCACTTGAGTTTCCAGTTCCTCTAAGACAGCAGCATCAGGGCTGACGCACCGGCAAGTCTACAGACAGTAGCATTTTTAAAAGTTAAGCCAATGGCTGGCACTTTTACTGCATCTGGTTCAACATCTGGAAATAGCATCTCTTGCAGGGTATTAAACCAATTGCATTTTGTGGAAAGGGACAGCTAAGCATTTCTTAAGGTATGGCCCTCTGCACCATCTTCATCAGAATCCCTGGCAAGTTGGTTAAAA
>RJWJ010049125.1:0-10353 GCA_004363605.1 Indri indri | reverse complement strand
AAGAGTGGGCTCAGAACTGGGCTCTTCTCCTGCAGCCCAGGCCTGCACAGTTGATCACAAGGGCGAGGAAAGCCAAGGAAGGTTGGGGGGCGGTCTGTGTGGGGGAGAGGCCTCCCTCCCAGCCAGTGTCTCCTGCAATCCCCGTCTCGCAGAAATCCCATGAGCAACCAGTCTGGAAGCCTCCTCAGGTGTCACACATGTGGGGACCACAGGGCTGGGACTGCCTAGGACTGCCCTATATCTGTCACTCCCTGGGGCCTGAAGGGGTCTGGGTCAGGGAGAGCACTGCTCCAGGATCTGCCCTGTGGGCCCCTCCAGAAGGGAATGAGGGAGACCATCAAGGGCATGAGAATGTGACTCTCACCACGGCCCCACTGCCCCCGTCACAGGTGAGATGGGATCCTCCCTTCCCCGGAAGGACCTCTGTGTGACCCACCACTGCCTCCACAGCTCTTGCCCTCCCTCATCCTCAAGGCAGGGCCCCTGAACGTCTCAGACTCCCAGGCAATATTCCAGAGTTTCCAGCCCACCCCCCACCCCCCGAGGATGTCAGCCCTGAGACCCAGCGGGTCACCTGATGAGCTAGAACAGTCTGCTCTTCGCTCCCTCTGCTCAGCCCTCGGCTTCTGCTGCCCACGGCTCCTCTTGCACCCAGTGGCAGGCTAGGCCTGGGAAGGAAGGGGCACAGGTCACAGGAGGAGGGCTGAGGATGGAAGTCAAACACACCCTTCTGAGGAATCGGAATACGTGTCTGCGGGAACGTGTCTGCTTTCTGGACTAGAGAGATAACTGCCCACCCCAAATAGAAGAAGGGTGCCCCCCAGAGGCAGCGGCACGGACAGCTGTCAGTTGTCTATTTTGGCTATGATGCATCCTACCCCGACCAAGGAAACCCACAAGAGCCCTTTTCCTTGGGATTTCTCTTATCTCTACATTGAGATAGGGAAGGATTTCTTGAACAAGATGCCAAAAGCAAAGCCATAAAGGAAAGTATTATAAATTTGACTATATTAAAATTAGGCACTTGTTTTTGTCAAAAGAAAATGAAGCATGTGAAAGGATAAGCCACAGGTTAGGAGAAATATTTGCCATGAAAATATCTATCAAAGAATTATCGTCCATCATTAATGTCCATAAAGAACGCTTCAAATCAATTAGAAAAACATCTCAAGAAAAAAACTGGCAAAAGATAAACAGACATTTCAAACAAGAGGTAATATAAATATTGGCCCATATATATGAAAAGATGCTCAACTTCATTTGTAAGTCTAAAAGTGCACATTTAAACTGCAATCATATAACATTTCACCTCTATCAGATTGGCAAAACTGAATAACCTGTCACGAGTGTTTGTGAGACTGCAAAGCCATGGGGTGTGAACTGGGAAACAATCAACAATTACCTGATCAAGCGGCCATGGGAATTATACCCTACGACCCAGCAATTCCACACCTAGGTGTATATGTTGGACAATAAATAAACCTTTGCACAGGTGCCCTGTGTGAAAGAATGTTCATAGCAGCATTGTGGCTATTACAGTGTCTGCAAACAGGAAGCAACCCAATTATCAATCAACAATAGAACGGGTACGAAATGAAATGTAAAGGTTTGAAAAGGAACAAAGAACTGCTTCATTTAGCAACATGGACATGTTGCAAAAACAATTTGATTCAAAGAAACAAATTACATAAACTACACACAGTACAAATCCAATATACAAAGGTCAAAAGTAAGCATAACGAAACACTTTGTTGTGTAAGGATGCATACATACACGGCACGCTATTAAAAAAAAAAAAGGCAAAAGGAGTCTGGGCACAGTGGCTCTCATGCCTGTAATCCCAGCACTTTGGGAGGCCAAGGCAGGAGGATCACTTGAGGCCAGGAGTTTGAGACCAGCCTGGGCAACATAGTGAGATTTGGTCTTTACAAAAAAAAAAAATTTTTTTTTTTAAATAGTGTAAGTGGTGGTGCCTGCCTGCAGCCCTAGCTACTGGGTGGTAGAGGTGGGAGAATCACAGTAAGCCATGACTGTGCCACTGCGCTCGAGCCTGGGTGAACGAGAGAGATCCTATCTCTTGGGGAAAAAAAAAAGCAAAAGGTTCATTAAAATAGGTATCAGCGTAGTAGTTACTCCTGGGGGGAAGGAAGAGAATAAGATTGGGGAAAGACCAAGAGGGAGGCCTTTAAGGAATTGGTAATGGTCTATTTCTTAATTTGGGTAGTGGTAACATGGAGTTTATTTTATTATCATTCTTTAAACAAAAATAAAAATACCTAACACATTCTTGTATGTATATTTAACAACAAAATAAGTAAAAGGAATAAACTATTGCACAAAATATTTGAATCTCTCTCTTCCCCGTCCCCTCCCTCCTACCTTCTTTCTTTTCTCACTGCTCCTGACTCACCTTAACTGATTTTCATATGTAATACATAGCAGTTGAAAGAGTGCTGTTCAATGCATTAATTTAGGTTACAAATCTAAATTTATTAGGTTTAAATGCAGATTTATCCAACTGAGTTGCATGTTTCCTGCTCCTAATTTTCAGGTGTGAGATGTTTCACATCTAATTTTTAAACTCTATTACATTGCCTTTTACTCGTACATAATTCCTGAAGTGAACGACCCTGCACAGGAAAAAAGCTTTTACACCCGCATTGAATTATGAAAAATAATACAGAATTGTTGGAGACTGTCTACTGTGGTGAGAGAGTGAAGGAGCAATGATGACTCTATTCTCATCTGACCTACCTGGAGCTCTCTCTGAGGTTGGCACCTGCCCTCCCAGCCCAGGTGCGTCCGCCTCACGCCCCGCCCACCGCACTCACCTGGCGGGAGCAAGCCCAGCCTTCCTTCCCTTTCCTCTCATTGGCCGAGGGAGCACGTCGGCAGCCAACCAGAAGCCGGTTGCTCTGACGACCTTCGCCCCTCCTTCCAGGGCTTCGCAGCCGCAGCGCATCTCGCGCAGGCAGGCGGGCGGGCGGGGCCGCGGGGTCTCACCATGGGCTCCTGGAGCTCGGGAGCGCTGCCCTTGGCGGGGGCGGGGGTCGCAGCCTGGCCTCGTGCGCGGCAGGTAAAGCGAGGCACCTCCGGGCGAGGCGGGAAACGGCGGCCGCGAACTCCGCGGACTCCTCGCCTCGTCCCGGCGCCAGAGCCCTGAGCTGTGGCCGCGGGGACTGGCTGCTCCTGGCGCTCCTGTCGCTGCTGCTGGCGGTGGGCAGCGTGGGGCCGCAGGGCTGGCTGCTTGCCACGCAGCTGGAGGCGCTGCGGACTCGGGTCCACGGTGCAAGGGCTGCAGGAAGGTCTGGCGGAGCTCACAGAGCGGTGGGTAGAGGGAGCGGCCGAGGTTCCTGCAGCAGGTGGTGGGGGCGCTCTGCCCCGCGAGGGGGCCTGAGCATGCAGGAGTCGCTGGGGCCTGCCTCTCCCCGACCCGCCCTGCCTCTCTCCCAGCCCTCCTCCAATCTGCGGCCCAGCCCGCCCCCTGGGAGGGCTTGGTGATGCGGTCAGGCTTCTGCAATTAAAACTTCACCCCAGCTGAGTACGGGAGAAGGATTAACAATGATTTTCTTATTCCAAGAAATGGGGCAGGGGAGGTTTGTCTTCAAAGGTTGTGACCCAGGTCTCCTAGCTATTACGTTACCCTCTTACCCCTGGAGTTTGGCTGTAGAGGCAGTAACAGCTCTCTGCCCCCATCACTCCTGGCTGCCCCTTTGCTCTGGACTCTGCTGGGTGGGATCCTGGTGCCTCCACTGAGGAAGGGCCACTGCACACGCAGGCGTTGTTATGTGAGCTGGAACACCCCATGTTTCATCACGTCTTATAAAAATCCCCTGCTCGGAGTCGAGCGTGCAGGGTTGGGGATGGAAGATGGTGATTGGTAGGGTCTCAGGCTGGGCGGGGTGCGGCAGCTGCACAGAGCCCCCACGGAGAAGGGCCTCTCACTCTGCTGTTGCCGTCTTGAAATTCTTAACAATTTTAACAAAAAAGGCCCTCACATTTTCATTCTGCACTGGAACTGCAGATCATGTAGCCAGTCCTGGGCGAGAGTAGGGACACCACTGAGCAGCCTCTGTGTGGTCAGGGGGTGTGGGCGTAGGAGAGGGGTAAAAGCAAGGGTGGGGCCAAGTGCCTCGTTACTGTGGAAACACAAGCAGGTGGTGACAGATCGTCACACCAGGCTATGCACAGAAGTTCCTAAGTTTTTGGAGCGTCTACTGCATGCCACGTGCAGCAGCAGACCCTGGGGGGGGACAGTAACAGGCCCCCTGTCTTTGCAGGCTTGCCAGATTTTACCAAACTATTCCATACTCCATGTGAGGGGCTGGGTGCCATGAGTCCTATGACGCAGGGACCCAAGCTGGTCTGGGCTGAGGCCTGGGGGGCAGAGACTCCCAGGCAGAGAGGTGAGGGGAGCACACTCCCAGGTGGAAGGGCCCACGCAGAGCCAGGGCAGGGAAAGCACCTTCCAACTGCCAGAAAGAAGCCCAAGGGCAGGGGGGCGGAGGGGCTGGCACCCAGGGTCCCTAGGGAGCGAGAGAAGGGCTTTGCCAGCTACATTCGAAGGGGAAGCCAAGGGCTTTAAGGGAGTTGCCAGAGGTGCTTCCTGGAAAGAGGAAAGCTGGGACGAGAATGAGCTATCACTGAGCATTGACCTCCAGTTTTCGAAGGGCCCGTCTCCACCACCTTCCATCAGAACTCTGGGGCCTCAGCATCTTTCTGTGGAAGCTGAGGAGCAGCCCAGCCAAGCCCAGCCCGGCCTGGCCCTCCAGCCCGGGCCCAGGCTCCAGCTCAGGCACTCGTGGGATTGCCTGGTCTGACTCCTTTGGGTGGAGAAGGCCCCGGGCCTCGCGGAGTCCCACAGCGAGTGAGTGGCAGACCTGGGCTTAAAACAAAACTCGCAATTTCCTGCTCTTTCCACTCTCCCCCTCTAGGGCTGCTCTCGTCCTGGGATTCAGTCTGTGGACTCCACAGGTTCCCCGCCACCCGCCCAGCAGGGAAGCTCTAGGCGTCCGGGATGTGTGGTTCGTCATTTACCAGCGGGGTAGTCTTGGGCAAGCTATTTAGCATCCCGAGCCCAGTTCCCATCCATAAAATGAAGATAACGGTAGAGCCCCCAGCGAGCGCCGGGGTGGGGATTCACTGTCACTGCAAATCATGCTGCTGCTGTTATTCTAGATCTCCTCCCACACCCCCAGGTGGAGGCCAGCGTGGCCCGGCTCTCCAGCACCACGGAGGAGCGGCTATGGGCACAGTGGCTGGAGCAGGCGGAAGGTGGCTGGTGTGGGGGGCTCCCCGCCATGTAAGGGGCAGGAGCTCTAGGGAGAGCACGGCAGGGTGGGGGGTGGGCAGAGCCGGGGGTGGGCAGGACAGGCCTGGGCCCCTTCTCTAAGTCCCGGGTGTCAGCCCATCTGTCGTCCCAGACATGACCACCAGGGAGCACCGCAGACTTTGCAGTGGGGCTAGAGAAGCCCTGGATGCCTGAGGTGGCCCACGGGGAGAGGATGGGCACTTTGTGATATCTGGGGACAGCCTGGGGGCGGAGGAGCAGAGAGAGATGGAAAGTGGGGCTAGAGCAGGGGTGGAGCAGTGGGCACCAGCAGGTTCTCCTTCTCCCCTCCCCTCCCCCAGGTCTGTCCGCACGGTGGCCCCAGGAGCCTGTACCTGGCCCCAGGTGAGGGGTGTCTCCTGCCCCAGCCCCTCCCCCTCCCCTGCCTCCATGGTCCTCAGCCTGGGCAGACCCCACCCTAGGCCGGCTGCAGGTAGAGACTCAGGCTCTGGGGACCGCGAAGCTTCAGAGCGGTGGTCAGGGGGGCGGCCGGGGGTCCTGGACGGTGTGTGTGAGGGAGGGGCTGCACGGGCCTCGGTGGGACCAGCCCGGAGTCATCTTCCCTCTCCTGCTGCTCCCGGACCACTTGGCCTCCTTACCTGTCCTCAGCAGCTCCTCTTTCTGCCCCCTTCCCTGCCGGCTGCTGGGCGGGGTGCCAGACCTCCGCCTCCTCTCCCTGCCGGACAGCGCAGAGCCCAGGCCGCATAGCAGGCCCTCCCCACGTCTTCCCTGCGTCACTGCTGGGTTTCCCTGAGGGTCAACGAGACATGCGAGGGGCTCAGCCAGAACAGAGCTCCCTCAGATCCTGGGCTCGGATGGCCTGAGCAAGATGCAGAGTGTCCCAGCAAGGGATGGGGGTGGCTGTGGACAGGGATGGAGACGGGGAACCGGGGCCAGGCCTAACCAGGGCCCTCGGGCTGGAGCTGGCACTGGGCTCCCGGGCAAGGCCTCCTCTCTGGAGATGGAGCTGGGCCCTTCCCTCCACCCTTGCCCACCCCAGCTGCGGGCCAGCCGGGCGGGAGGAGAGGCACCTCAGGGGTGTGGCCCTGGCTGCTGACAGCGATGTCACACTCCTAGGACATGGTGTCCTGGTGAGGCACTCACGATGTGGGGCGCAGGCTCGACAAGGGCGGGGCCCCGAGGGAAGGGGGCAGGGGCTCTTCTTGCTGCGGGAGCAGCCTGGCCGGCGCCTGGGAGGCTTCCTCCCAGCCCAGAGCGATCGTCTCACCCCCATGGCTGCTACCTGCAATCTCCACCTTCCCCTTGGGGAACAGGCTGCCCAGCAGAGCCCCAGACCCCACTGCAAGCCCTGCGCCCCACCCATGACTGTGCTCTGTGTGGACATCCCCCTCACCCAGGACACTGAGCCCTGTCCCTCGGTCCCCCTCACCTCCTCCCAACCCCACCAATGGTTCACACCCCCAGGGGCCCGTCCCCTTACACATAGCTCATGGCCGGGCTGTGGAGGAGACACATCCTACGGCAGGAGCCCACCCTGCCTCGGGCCACGTCCATGCTCGGGGGCCCATGGGATGGTGGCTGAGGAGCAATTCTCATGTCCACGGGGTGGTGGACCTCAGAGCCTCCGCCTGGCACTGAGTACCTGCCACCACTCTGCTGTCCTGTCCCTTCTCTGATGTCAGCCCCCGCCAGCACAGCCCACCTGCAGCCCAGTGCAGGAATGACCAGGTGTGTTAGCTGGAGCAGTGGGCCCTGGGCGGTGTCGGGCAGAGCGATGTTGGCAGGCTGCATGGGGGCAGGGCTGCCGAGTGGGGGTGGCCGGCGCCGCCAGCACTGAGAGCCCTGGGGGCCAGCCCAGCCCCTCCCTGTTTCTTGGCTTGCTGCTCCCTGACGCTGGGGAGGGGCGAGGCCCCCAGGTCTGCTGAGCTGACCGTTTTCAGACTCCTTCCTGGGAATCGTGTTATTTTTTTTTTAATGACTTTTTTTTTTTTTTTTTTTCTTGAGACAGAGTCTGGCTCTCAGCCTAGCTCACAGCAACCTCAAACTCCTGGGCTCAAGCGATCCTCCTGCCTCAGCCTCCCGAGTAGCTGGGACTACAGGCATGCACCACCATGCCCGGCTAATTTTTTCTATATGTGTATTTTTAGTTGTCCAGATAATTTCTTTCTATTTTTAGTAGAGACGGGGTCTCGCTCTTGCTCAGGCTGGTCTCGAACTCCTGACCTTGAGCAATTCACCCGCCTTGGCCTCCCAGAGTGCTAGGATTACAGGCGTGAGCCACCGCGCCCAGCCTTTTTTTTTTTTTTTAATGATTAGGGGGTTGGTCCTTGTGCCTCATCCTGGCAGCACCACGGGCACTGCCAACTCCCCGAGCAGCCTCTGGAGCTGGGGGACGGCCTTGGCCACCCTGCTCCTCCCGCGGTGGGTTTCGCCGTGGAGGTGGACAGTTCCAGCCTTCGTCCTGGAGCGGGGCAGGCTGGGCTCGGGAACGTGGCCACATAGCTCAGAAGGGGGCAGGTGGCGGGGGCCAGTCGTGCCACATCATGGCGGTTACAAGAGGTTAGGGAGAGCAAGGATGGGTTTGGCCCAAGGAAGACAAGGTGGGGGAGCTTTCACCTGATAGATAGGTGTGGCCTGGTTATTGTGGGGGGCTGTGGCAGGTGGCGCCGTCCTAACCCAGGAGCCTCCTATTGCAGAGCCTGGAGGGGCTGCCCCTTCCCTACCAGGAGGCCAGGCCCACTGGACCCCTGGGAAAGTGCACTGGGTGCACGGGAGGCTCGCTTCGGGACTTCCCCCACCCCCAGACTAGCTGGGGGTGCTGGTGTGACAGCCCAGGTGAGAGCCCCTGTTGCCCTGGCAACAGCATCCCCCCACCATCTGCGTCAGGGGAGCTGTCTGCGCTTGCATCCGGCTTCCCAAGCGATGAGACAGCTCCCAGCCTGCCGCCCCAAGCCACTGGCGGCTCACGCCCTATCCTCTGGGGTGGCTGCGGCTCCCCAGAGCCCCTCTCTGGGCTGTGACTGTCCCCAACTTCCCCAGCTAGCAGTGGACCTGGCCCCTGGCCCTCGGGGGAGACCCATCCATGGGCTGTAGGGAAAGGAGGCTGCAGGCAGACAGGTCCTCCTCCTGTAACACGGACAAACTCTCCCAGCCCCAGACCCTGAGGGCGGGGCTGAGGACGAGAAAGAGGCGGGTAGTTAGCCGGCACCCAGTGGGGCCGGTCTTGGTGTGTCCTCCAGCCGGGAGCGAGGCCTGTGCAGAGGGCGGTGCTGGCGGAACGTGCACACACAGATGAGCGTGTCTGGCCCTGGCCTCAGACAGACAGCCCCTCCCGGCACTCCCAGGGCCTCCTGCGGGGACGGGGACCCACACCCTCTCTGCGTGGTGTCCTGTGTTCTCAGGCCATCGTGGAGCAGGCATGTACCTACCTGGGGCCCCAGTTCGAAATTTGCCTCCTTCCCAGTCTGTCTCCCTCAGGTGATTTTTTCTTTTTAGCCATCAAGGTACATTTTACATGCAGTAAAATGCACAGACCTTCAGTATACTTTTTGATGAGCTTTGATAATGTATAAAAATCAAGATACAGCACATTCGCATCACCCCTGAAAGTCCCTTCCTGTGAATAGTAACCTACAGGCAGGGCCTGTGTCATGGTCACCTTTGTGTCCTGCCAGCACCTGGTGCCAGGTGCCCGTGTGTACACGGAAAGCCTTTGTTGACTGACCGCCGTCCCTGTACGCAGGTGCCCCTCACACTCTCTGCCTATTAGGGGGGTCTCTGGGTGCCTGGGCTGGTGTCCAAAGTTGTCTGTGGGCTTGGGACAACCCCACTGAGCTCATAGGGTCCAGGCTGAGTCCACTGCCTGTGGTGTGGTGCTCCCCGAGCCCCCAGAAGCCACAGAGATGGGAATCTGGAGCTGAATGCCCCGCCCATGCCCTGGGGTGTTGACAGCTGAGGCTGGAGTCCAAACACTGCCCAGGGAAGCGTGGGGCTGTGGCCCCCTGGCGTTAGCAGCCACCGGCCCCAGGGCTGGAGTGAGCCCACGTTGAACTTTGGCTTCTCTGCGGGGCTGCGCACTCTGGGCCCTCTGTGATCTCGGGCAAGGCCTCCATCCCTCCAATCTACAAAATGAGGTTAGAAAGAAGTGACTTCAAACTTTGGAGCACCAAAAATTTCGAACAATGACATTTGGAACCCTACTACATAAAGCAGATAAAAGGGAAGCCACTCAGAATTAGGCATGAGGAACCCAGAACCCCACCCACCAAGAACAACCCTCTCCCTCTACCCCGACAGCTACAGGTGTGCCCGCGAGATCCTTGGGTTCCAGGTCAGGCACGTGGAAGTTCTTGGCGATGGGGCTTGCTCCAGAGAGGTGCGTGGATCCCGGCTGGGCGTCCCCAACCCCGCCCTCGCTGTGAGTGGAGACGCCATGGTGGGTAGGCTGTGCCTTGCGGGGTGATCTAGCAGAAAGGGGGAGACGTGACCTGCCATTGACTGAGCACTCACTGTGTGCCGTAAGTCTTTATATCTGTGACCTCATTTAGTTCTCACGACCATCCCACAAAGCAGGAGTTGCTGCCCGTTTCACAGATGAGGAAGTGTGCTCAGAGAGCAGAGAGGAACCTGCCTCGGGTTACACAACTGGCTTGTGGTAGAAACCCCGCTCCCTCCAGGAATGTCAGGCCGCGATGAGGAGTCCGGAGGGTGGGCGAATCCTGGTCTAGATGGGCGTCCCTGTTGCGTTGGGAGGTTTACATCATCTGACAGTCACCCCGCAAGCATGCCAGGCATGGAGGGGAGAGTCTGTGTCATGGCAGGAAGGGGTAGTCACTGCCCAGCCGCTGTTGTGCTCTCCCATCCTCGGGACAGCAGAAGCGGGGGACTTAGCTTTTACAGGGGTTCTGTGACCAGCTTCCCTGGCCGGGCCCGAGGGTGGCCAGTGGAGAAGGGATGGACCCCGGGCCCTGGCGAAGGACGCGGTGTTGGGTGGGCTGAGGACACCGGGGGTGGCAGGTGGGAAGCAGAGGACTGGGTTCCTGAGCCAGTTGCTCTTTGGGCAA